>JANLJB010001755.1:0-14273 GCA_026212285.1 Bursera cuneata | reverse complement strand
TCATCAGAACAAGAGAAACCATTATAATTTACTCATGTACTCATATGAATCCATGTGATATATAATCAAAAAAGCTTTTCTGTGATGTGATTGACACAGCTTCCTCTTCCCCTTGTGAATCATGAAAATATAATTACATCTGGAACTCTGGCAATTGTCTGCTGGGTGAGACTGGAAAAATAATCTAGTTACATATATCACTTTTGGCTGAGTTAAGTTTCAGGAAAATTAAGTACNAGTAGTGAAAAAAAGGCATACAATGGATAGAGCCTAGAGAATTTCTGAATAGTAGACACACAGATCTACAGGCGTCCTGGTGTTGTGTGCTTGGAAAATTATCACAGGGGCCTAGGAGTTTGCTTTTGTCTTTATATCAAATATCTGGCCCAAGAAATCTGACAGCAAAAAAGTCATAAGATATGATTTCATAATCATATATATATATATATATATAGAAAAGATAGCCTTTTAATTTCCACCAATAATTCTACATATATAATTCTCCTCTTTACTGTAATATATATAACCAACAATTATCATTAATCATTATTCATGATCATGTGTTTTTTTTTTACAGCAACATGCAAAGAATGAAAATCCCAGAAATTAATGTAATTCCCATAATATAATCAATATTTTTAGATCATTCTAACAAGTAATCTTGTTTGTGGGTATGTGAAAATATAAACTGGGTTGGTTCAGGATTCTTATTATACAAAAAATGCCATAGAAAAATGAAATTGAAAAAAATCCGTGGCTAGTTGTACTTTGAAAAAATTTTGTATGATGTTTGATAAAATTGATTTCAAAATTGTCGTGCTGTCTAAAAGTGACATATGTGTTTGGTAAACTTGATCTAATTTTCAATACAAATACTAAAATATAGATGATTTTCAAAAAATAGTTTATAATAATTAAATCTAAGTTTATTTAAAATTATATATTTAAATTTATAATACTAAAAAATATTTAAAAATTTTATTATATCATTAAAAATGAGAAAAAATTAATCAAATTAAATATTTGATTATAGTGCTAGAATTAGATTACAGTGTCGTTGGCACCAAAACGATCAGTAGCAGCGAATCTATTGAACTTGGTTGTTTTTCTTGCCATTGTTGCAACCGTTTTACCGCATATAATGAGAAGGTTCTTGGCAACCGAATAATTCTTTTGTCAATAACGCATTAACAACCATAGGACTATTAGCCCATCCTCTGACGATCATTTCAGCATCGACGGTGTTGGCGGACGCATTGGTAGACGGGAGGCCAACCACAATGGATTCTGGTCATTAGCGATGACAACGTTCGAATATTGTTTCTTTTTTTAATATATTATCAATTAAATTATATATTAATTTTAAAACTTTATTCTTTAAGGAGCATTTTTGGATTTATATTATGTTAAAGGGATATTTTTTCGTATTTCATTCACTTCAAAATTAGGTTCTAAAAAATCAGATTTTCGAAAGCTAATCTCTATCTGTTATACCATTTAATATCTTTGATATTTTTTAATTAAATGACTAGAGAATATATTTTTCAGAAATTTAAGGATGACAGAAGAAAAAAATAACAACAGTCTCGTCTTAGTAAAATTTAAACAAGAGATAGAGGTGGCCATTGATAATTACTCTTTGTCTAATTAGTATTGGAAGTGTCAAAATTATCTAAATTGGCATTCGGCTTATTAGAAAGGAAAACATTAAATAATTAAATCTTACAACTGTTTCATTATTATTATTATTATTATTATAATTTCCGTATTAAGTATCCTATCATTAAATTGATTTCTTAAATAGTTTGTTAGTGCTAAACAATTATCAACCAATATTAGGTATTCGTCTTACCAAGATTTTAACTTGTTGAGCGATATGTCAAGTTGTCAAGTCTTACTATACTGTTAGGAGATTTAGAGTATATTTTGTATTTGATATTAAATTTAGTTAAGATATCTAAATTTTTAAAATAACAATTTAAAGCTCAACTATTCTTTTGTACTTTCTTTGTTAAAAATAATAATATTACACTTACAACTAAATATATAGATACAATTTAATATGACAAAATATCATTGGATGAATAAAAAATAATAGTAAATGAGAAAAACTATAATAAAGAATTTTATTATTACTAATCCAAATAAATCACGACAAATTAGCTTAACTATATATATTTAGTTGTATGAGTAATGTTATGGGCACAAAGTCTGTATCCTTACTTTATACCCCAAATGTTATGTGACATTATGTGAGTAGTAAAGTGAAATATTAGTATTTATTATCTTGATTTTCGTGTATTTATCTTACAACTCACATTACGCCACATTAGTTGAAATACAAAGTTGAAACACAGACTTTGTGCCGTAACATTACTCTTAGTTGTATATGTAAAATGTATTTTTATTATATTTTATAATTTTTATAATTTTAATTTCTCTCTACAATTTGTTTTAATTTTTGAATTAATTTTGAAATTAAAAGATAAAGCAAACCATGTTTAAAGTCTAAGTGGCCCATTATCTAGATAACTTCCACTCTCATTTTCTATTAACGTTACTCTCTTTCCTTAGTATTAGAGATATGCCCTAAGAGTATATTGTATACATTGAACAAAGTCAAGACATATATGTATATTGTATACATTAAATAGGGCTATGTGAAGCTTTAGTTTCAATGTAATTGTTATTACTATAAACATAAACTTCATACCAATGCAACTTGAGCATATTTACCTTAATCATAAGTGGATAGTGTAACTACGGATTGCAAGCTATAGTCTTTGATTAGAATAGAAAGTGAGACCTTGTTGATATACAGGTCAATACCTTGGCTAGTTAAGACTGTTGTTCTATGAGATAAAGAACATTATTCTTTAGCTATAGAATTCATGACTTCGAAAGGTTTAAGGGATACGGCCTTTGAGGGTTTTATAAGGGCTTGAATGATAAGTCTTGGCCTAGCATTTAATGAAATGAGTTCATTAAATTAAGTCATTCATTAGATGTAAAACTG
Source organism: Bursera cuneata (assembly GCA_026212285.1). Taxonomy (NCBI): domain Eukaryota; kingdom Viridiplantae; phylum Streptophyta; class Magnoliopsida; order Sapindales; family Burseraceae; genus Bursera; species Bursera cuneata. The sequence continues at coordinate 11,257 of JANLJB010001755.1, read as the reverse complement.
GTCTCAATGGATAAGATATAACAGGAGGCTTTTAACAGTAAATATAACTATATGAGAGTATTTATGTATTTGTTNGTCTACTGGATAAAGCTTAAGGTATTTTTAATCAAATTTAAATTATTAAGCTCTCTCGTAATTCAAATATTTAATTCAAAAGCGCAACTTTCAATCTGTAGTGGAGTCGTATCAAAGTTAACGAGTCAAGCCTAATATATTTACGAGAATGAAAAGGTACTAGGTGCGGTTCATTAGAGCTTGTAATTAAATATATCCATAAGGTCCCACGGGTTGCTTTTTATTCTCTCTAAATTGTTTAAATTGTACAAAGAATTTAAATTTAAATTTATTATGATTAATTTAATTTATTCCATGGATTAAATTAAAATTGTGCCAAGGGGTATGTATTGATTTGTGTGTTGGGCTTATTTAAATTGATGGGTTTTAATTTAAATAGGTTTGACCCATTTGTAAATTAAAACATGAGCTTGAGAAAGAATTAAGGATCTGATAGGTTTGAGCACCGGAATCGAAATCGGAATGACTATTTATTTCTCCTGTTTGGTTCAGTATGGAATTAGAATCTGATTCCTGTGGAAGTTATTTAGATTATAAAAGTCCAAAATCAGAATTAATATCAAAATTTTCAAATTACTCTGTGTAAAAATATATAAAATAAATATATATCATTGTTATCATAAAATAGAATTTTCATCTTTCCTGCACTTTATTTATTTNTTTTACCTTTTATAAAAAATATTATAACATTTTTTTAATTTATTAACTTTTTTTTTAAATATTATAACCTTTTATTAATATTTTTTTAAATATTATAACTATTTTTACATATTATAATTTTTTAATTTATTAACCTTTTTTAAAAATATTATAATTTTTTAATTTATTAACATTTTTTAAAATATTATAATACTTTTAATTAATTTACCTTTTTTAAAAAATTATAATTTTTTTTAAGTATAAAATAGTAGAAAATATTATAATATTTTTTAAAATTTATTAACTTTTTTAAACATTATAACTTTTTAAATTTATTAACCTTTTTCTAAATATTATAAACTTTTGAAATTTATTAACCTTTTTTAAAATATTATAATATTTTTAATTTATTAACCTTTTTTAAAAATATTATAACTTTTTAATTTATTTACTCTTTTTAAAATATTATAATATTTTTTAATTAATTTTACTTTTTAAAAAAATATTATAACTTTTTTTCTTAAAAAAGTGAAAAGCAATCAAGAACTTTGTTAGGTTGCAACAGGACCTAGTCAACTTGTTGCTGAGTACATGATAAAAGTCATGAAGTACCTGAATCAGGTGGAAGTCCTTAAAGCTTCAATTGATCAGAAATTCTAGATTGACAGAGTTTTGAAATCGTTGTCACATTCCTTTAATCAATTTAAATTTGATTATAATTTGAACTTTAGGAAATACACTCTGGATAGTTTGATGCAAGACCTACAAAAGACTGAATTTGTCTTTAAGGGGAAAGAGGAAGAAACCTATGCCACTAAGGCTTCTCTTTCTACTTTACCAAAGCTTCAGTGAAAGGTAAGAAGAAAGCAAATAATGAAAAATGCATTGGTCCCCAAAAGAAGTCCACAAAGAGGGAAACTAAGCGAAAAAGCATATGTTTCCGTTATGTGATGATTGGGCACTAGAAGAGAAATTATCTTAATTATATGGAGCCCCGGAAGCCCTTATACAGGAATCCCGAGGGTCAATTAGTAAATAAGTAAAATAAAAGTAAATGAAATCAAATAAAAATATTTAAAAAAAACATTTTATACCGAAAATCATATGTACAAAATTTTTTAATAAAATAAAAACTTACTCACTCTACCCAGACATACCGAAAGACTGTCCGAGATCCTCTACGTGAGCTTTGGATTACCAATGCTAGACTCCTGACCTTGGGTACTAGTGGGGAAAGGGATGAGCAACATAGTCAAGTAGAAATTTCTATAACTACACAGTTCTACAACATTTTAAAATCCAATCACGCATCAGACAACTCACACATCATACTCAATCATTTCATATACTTACTAATTTCACATCCAGAAATTTCCTCTAAACAATCACAACCGTCGCGACACATACGACACAACCATACATCTCAATCACACAATTATATTTATCAATTTCCAAACAACCGTTTCCCTCAAATCCTATATTAGAAAGGGCAAAATTAGGACCAATACTATATCCGAAATCCACATATCTAGTATTTTTCTTGGGCTCCAGATCATCTGGCAACCTCAAGGCTTAACACTATCATTACATCGAGGGTGTTTTTCTTAGACCCCAGATCGACTGGACCTCCAAGGCCTAGCACCATCATCTCATCAAGGGTGTTTTCCTTAGACCCCACGTCGACTGGAGCTCTGAGGTCTAATACCATCAGAATTATCAGAACAATCTAGTGTTTTCCTTAGACTCTGGTTGAGGCCTAACACTGTACACACATATCAGATTTCATATATATATATATATATATCCTGGGATCCTACGCACAAGGCAAGGCTATCCCCATCACATGGGATCCTGCTCACAAGGTAAGGCTTTCCCTATCACATTGGACTACCACGTATTAGCTAGTCAGTTTGTATGTCACTCATAAGTTCCCTGGGATCCCTGCATGTCAACAAAGCCAATCTGGATCCATCCACACATTCCACTCATGAGTCAATCATCACGCACGCATACCTTCATTCCTATTTCCCATATCCTAAATACACACAATTCATCTCACCCATGCTCCCCTAAGATCCCGTGTACCTAACAAGGTCCATCCAAGAACCAACTTACATCTCCAATATATAATCATTCAGTTACTTACCACTGGCCCACATGGCCGCTATCACTCATATTTTAGTCATGTCTCATTATCTCAACATGTGCGTGCACTCACATATCGTCTGTATCTCATTCATCTCATCACATGTAATCACACACGTATCTTCCATATCCCATCTATCTCATCATGCGTGAGTGATAACACTCGTATCCTCTGTATCTCATCCATCTTATCCCTCGTGATCACACACCCACTGTCGTATTTAATCTATCTTGTTACAAACGGATACACTTGTACCACCCTTGTCATAGCTATCCCACACGGTACAATCACACGTGTATTACCAGTATCCAATCATTTAATCACACACTCATATATCCTGTAACCCCTACCGGGTACACCCACACAGATTGCACACTTATATACATTTTCCCCTGTGTCTCGATCACCACGTAACCTATGTACACCCTAGTATTACCAAAGCCATGCACACATTAACCTGTATCCCAGCGATCCCATGACACACAGTCATACATGCATACATATCACACAATTTCATACACTCATTAAACATTTAACAATCAATAATTAACACACAAAACACATATACACATTCTATTCCCTATGTCAACCATTATTCCAATCCACATGGACCTCAAAATGGAATAGCAGTATATAGACAGAAATTCCTACCTCGATAAGTGAGCTATCGAGTCCTGGGGTCTCTCTCTCTCTCGCTCCTTTCCTCATCCGTATCCAGAATTATGTCTTTTCTGGTGTCTTGGCTAAATCCTCGAAGTCATGTGGGGGTAAAATTGCTAGCCTAAAAACCATTAGGGGTCCTGACATCAACACACATGGTAGGGGTATATCTGTCAAGATCTAAAGCTACAGGGGTGTCATGAGAGGGCGCATCTGTCAAGATTCAAACTAAGGAGGCCGATTGATATTTGCCATGATAGCCATGATTCACGGTAAATCACTGGAAAATTGATCCATGATCGGGAGTGATGATCGAAGACCACCTCTTGGATCGTCTAGCCGAGACAAACTCAACGGCACTGGCTGTGAGGCGAGGCGATGGCCGGAGAGGGCAGATCGGTGACGGGAAAGCCAAATGATCTCTTAATGATTCTTGACAATCCAGGCCTAGAATGGTCGATCAGAGACCACCGCTGGACTCCTCCGGTCGAGAGGAAAAGATCCCGACTGGTGGAGGCGGCTGACATCATCGGAGGAGGGAGATCAACGGCAAGGTAGGCAGATGTTCCCGGTGTCATTCTGATCGATTTCAATGTCGAATAGAGAAATGGTGTTCACCACCGTGACCAGCGTGCCAAGAGGGTTCCATCGTCACCCCTCTCGCCTCCTAACTCATCAGAAAGATGAACGGTCACTGGCAACGGCAGTGATAGCGACTTTTCTGGCGAACAGGGGTGTCTGTCCAGGTTTTCTGAATGTTAGTTTATATAGACTTTGGACTCCGGGGGTCTACTATAAATTCTCAAACCTTCGACGTTCACAAATCCCGGTCTAAAGTCTTGGCATTTTAAAGCCAACTCATCATCATCTAATCCTTACTCACGTGACCCTTGAAATACGAACATCAGACACTAAAGACAAAAAATCTCGAGCCCGTGTAAAATATTTTAGTCCAAAATCCTGAAAACTCTTGAATACCTCCAAATACATATATACACGACGTTATCACGTCCGTGTTATCCCATATACGTCAAAAATATACAATTTTATGATTTTAAGTTTTAAAATCTTTCACTTATACCCTAGATCACTGTTTTCGAAAATCCGGGTTACCACAAATTATCTTAAAAGAAATCAATTAAAGGATCTTTTGAAGATCAATAAGCTAATTGAAGGGAATCTCTATTCAGGCTCGCAAGTAAATATAAAGTATTACTGGTTGCAATATGAAATTTAATTTGTTTTTCATGTTTTTAGATTTTTGTGAAGGATTGTTGTTTTTTATTCTTGAGTATATACTTGAAATTTGATTTCAATTGTATATTTGATAAATTCTTGTTATTGAGTTTCTTTAGGCAAGTTTGTTGTTATTAGAAAGAAGAAGATGCTTATTTATCGTGGAATGACTAACAATCCATATTTGATAAAATCTAAAACATCATTAATAATACTAAGCTTAATGAGAATAACGAAAAGAGTTAGAGTTGTCTAGCATTGACGCGACAAATCTTTGACACGTTTTGACTAGGCCATTTATTATGATAAATAGAGGAAACAAAAGGATGGTTAAGGACGGAATATTAACTGTGTTAAAGGTCGAACCTATAGCAGCTTTTGAATCATGCACAGAAGGAAAGATGACCAAAAGGTCCTTTTCAAGGTTAAAGATTGTCAAGCTAAAGATTGTCTAGAATTGGTGCATATTTACTTATGTAAACCAATTATAGTGCGAGCAAGAGGTAGTTGTGAGTACTCCTTCAATTTCATTGATGATTATTCTTCATAATAATACATATACCTAAATGCTCCCTTAAATATGAAATTTTTTGAAAAGTTCAAAGAATTTAGGATTAAGATATCTGAAACGATTAGGTAGGAGTATCGAATCACCATTATTGGATCGTGGTGGTCAGTACCTCTCAGGGGCATTTGATGGCTACCTGAAAGGCAACACATTTTTATCTCTATTCACTGCATCAAAAACACCATTTCCCATAAGTGTTCTAAAGAAATGGGATAGAACTCTTTCATGCATGGTTTTATCCATGGCAAGTTATTTGCTATTACCCAATAGTTTTAGGGATATGTGCTATAAACTGTAATATACTTGATCTTAATTATATCTAAGTCTATTCATAAGACACCGGTTAAAATATGGAGTGGTGATAATACTAGTCTTCACCATATAAGTATTTAGGGTGTTCAGTAGACATGCCGAAGAACAATAAAGATAAGTTAGACTTAAGTTTGGTAGTATGTCTGTTAGTGGACTATCCTAAAAATACTAAAGGTTATTAATTTTATAGTAAATCTGATATGAAAGTTAATGTTAGTATGACTACCATTTACCTGTAGAAGATGACTATATTAGCAACTTCAAGCTTAGAAGCGTGGTGATTCAAGAAATGATGACTAGAGATTCCAGAAAAAGTACGACTTTTTTTGAAACTTTGGAAAGTTATTATCATGACACGAAGATAATGATCCAGTTATTCCACCTCCTACTACACTTGTTATAGCAGGAGGATATTAAATTATGTCTCCTAATTCAAATGTAGATGATATTACATTCATTATGAATGAGATAGGAACATTCATATCTACGATCTTTTGGCTAGTAAAGCAGTACCAAATGTAAGATTTGGGTGAAACTAGTTATGTTCTTGATATCAAAATTATAAGAGATAGAAAGAACATGAAACTATCATTCTCACAATTTTCCAATGTAGAAAATGTCTTATAATGGTTTACAATGTAACACTCTTAAAAAGGGTTCTTACCTTTTCGACATAGAGTCAAGCTTTCTCAAGAGCAGTCTCTATAAACTACTCATGAGGGCTTTTGCAGTGGGAGTCTCATGTATATTATGCTTTATACAAGACTTGGTTTCTGCTATGTAATGAGAGCAATGAGGAGATACCAATCAAGCCTAAGCATTAGAACTGAATGGAGTCAAGCATATTAGATATATCTACGTAATACGTTAGATTATATGCTTGAGTTTTCTGGGGGTGATCTTGTAATCGTATGGTATATAGATTCAAATTTTCAATCTGACCCAAATTCTAGAAAATCCATATCATGCTCGTTTTTCATTCTAGCACCAACAACTTTTGTATGAAAGAGTATTATGCAATACTGTATTGCATACTTCACCATGGAAGCTGAGTGTGTAGCAACTTGTACAGTAGCTAATGAAGTGATTTGGCTTCGAAAATTCCTGAATGAACTAGAAATAGTTTTGGAAATGGAAAAAACTATAACACTTTATTCTTATAATGCTGGGGCTATGGCTAATTTCAAGGAAGCTAGAAGCCATCTAACATCAATTATCACCTGTTGTGAGAATTCGTTCAATAGGGTAATGCTACAGTGTGTAGGATTACTACGACAAAGTTTCTAGTAGAATCCTTTTACCAATAGCCTTTCGGCTAAACGGTTTAAGGGTCATCTATAGACCTATGAGATTATAAAAATTTCACGTTTACTCTGAGGACCAGTGAGAGATTGTTAGAGATATGCCTTAAGAGTAAGATTTTTTTTAATCACATTTCCATTGCATCTCTTTTAATCTCCATTTAACATTAATGATCAGAGGTTCTAGAGCTATAGTATTAACTAATTTTTATTATATGATTTTATCATATATGGTAGACCTGAAATTTAATTATAACTTGAATTTTGTTCACAACCTAAAAAAAAGTTGGATACTTTGTTTTTATAAAGTTATTGTGTCATTTGCCTCCGTGGAGATGATAAGTCTTGAATCATTGAAGTTGTGACTTTTGGGCAAACACATATGTGTTTATTGCATACATTGAATAGGGCCAAGTGAAGTTTTAGTTTCAATGTAATTGTTGTAACTATAAACATAAACTTCACACTGGTACAACTTGGGCATAGCTACCTTAATCTTAAGTCAATAATGTCCCTTTAGATTGTAGACTGTAGTCTTTTATTAGAATAAAAAGTGATACCTTGTTGAGATACAGCTCAATACCTTGGCTAGTTGGGCCTGTTATTTTGTGAGACAAAGAAAACTATTTCATATAAATGGAATTCATGACTTCGAAAGGTTTAAGGGATATCGCTTGTGAGGGTTTTATAGGGGCTTGAATGATGAGTCTTGGCCGAGCATTTACTGAAATGAGTTCATTAAACTATGTCATTAATTAGATATAAAATAGGTCTCAATGGATAATATGGCACCCCGGAACCCTTTATACAGGAATCCCGAGGGTCACGAGTAAATAAATAAAATAAAGGTAAATAAAACCAACTACAACGTTTTATGTAAAAATTTATACTGAAAAACACAGGTTATAAAATTTTTCTATAATAAAATACATAAAACTGACTCACTCTGTCTACCCAAACACACCCAATATCATCCGAGATCCTCTACGTGAGCTTCGGATCATGCCGCTAGACTTTTGACCTCGGGTATCTGTGGAGGGAGTGTTTGACGATTTATGCTCTAGAGCATTACAGTATGAATATACGTTGTATATTCGGAGCAAAGAAAATGGTATGTCTTTATCATTGTGATTGAATTACATTATGATAAATGTCTATATAATGTGAATATGAATGATTTGATTGTGAGACACAAATTGATTCACAAAAATATTATATCATTAAAACTTCTCTGGTCGAAGTACTGTCGAGACCGGACATCAACAGTACGGATAGACTAGTATTACACTTGTACTGGTTATAGAAGTATAACAGTATGATTCTCACACATCTAAGTATCGGATATTTATGCAAGTGTATAGGGGAACATTGTTAGCTGTTTAGACATTGGAACATATTCACTGGACACGGCCTGATACGGAGTCTCATTGGTTATCTATGTGTCTATGGGAGGTCCGCTCTGTTAGACAATTTATGCCCCAAAGCATCACATTATGTATGTACGTGTATATGCGGATTAAAGGAAATTGTATATCTTTATCATTGTAATTGGATTACGTTATGATAAATGTCCATATGATGATTATATGAATGATTTGATTGTGAGACAGAAATCGATTCGATAAATATAACATCATTAAAACGTCCCTGGTCGAAGTACTGTCGAGACAGGACTTTCACAATACGGATAGACTAGTATTACACTTGTACTGGTTATAGAAGTATAACAGTATAATTCTCACATATTTAAGTATCAGATAGTTATACAAGTGTATAGGGGAACATTGTTAGCCGTTTAGACACTGGAACATATTCACTGGACACAGCCCGATGCGGAGTCCCATTGGTTATCTATTTGTCTATGGAAGGTCCACTCAGGATAGATGTAAGTAATCCTTAGACCTAAGACTTATACTACCATTTTATTTAGAGAGCGGTTGGTTTTGACACTTATGTGAATAGCTCTTTCTGGGTTAGAGAAACGCTTATCGTTGGACGTGCCATGACCTATTTAGGAGTGGGTGTAATATCAAGATTGGACATGTCACTCCAGATATATGGAGATGATGTCACAAAGGATCTGACGATGATAACTCATAGGCTGGCCAGCATCCGAGAGCGTGACGAGAATTGTTCTCAGTCAAGGCTCATACATGAGAATCGCACCGCAAACGAGGATTCGATATGTTCGACGTTATTCAGGAAGACACGTTTCATCCCTAGACCTCGTACATGACATTTGACATAGGATTTAATTACATAGAACTACGTCTGACAAAGGTTATGCGACTTTACGTGCACTTTTGGAGAATTATGGGGCATGGTGCTTTGCTAGAAGCCAACCTTACCTAGTAAATCATGAGCTCGGCACATGGTGTTTGGGTTTGCATATTGTCCGCACGTGACGATTTACGGTCAACATATCTGAAGGCCTAATAGGTCGTACTTCAAAGATACACCAATGACGGATTGACATGAGAGTTACGAGAGCATCTTTCACCTAGGGTGAATGCTATGAATAATATTTTCTTCACACTATTCACACATGGGCTTAAAAGATGTATGGACCAATTTAGTGGATTTGATCACTAATTGGTTTTGGGCTTTGACATGGATTGGGTCTATTAACAAAGGTTTGAAATGTGGCATTTGAACCCAAGCCCAATAGGCCCATGAACAAATGAGAGAAGAATCAAACTAGTTGGACTTAGTTGAATTTTGCTAAATATCTTTGATGATATGGAAGCATGGGATTGGTTGCCATTTTACTTAATTAATATCATCCTAAATATTTCCTTGCATGTATAACACTTACACCACAGTAGGATGTTAGTGTATTGAATGCAAGAGAGCTTATGGTGTTGGACACTTGGACATAAGCCTTGGGTATGCATGTTTCATGCATAAAACACATGAAACAACATCATCCTGATTACCGACCCGAACCCGGCGGGTTGGGATAATTGGATCCGATGTCGGGTTTTTTCTGGTTAAACCTGACGGGTTGGATTATGTTCGGGTTCAGATCGGGTTCACGGGTTCGTCGGGTTGGTCAAAGCATTGACTTTTTAAATTGGGTCAGGTCAATCGGGTTATACAAATCGGATCGGGTTAAGAAAAATCAAATCATAAATTATTGACTTCATAAGACTAAGTTCATTAACAATTCAGTGCAAACAAGCATTCTGCATTATGTATAATCCCATTTGTGCATGTATATGCAAGTGTAAGTTCATCTGCAATGATTCAGTGAGCACGTAAAAAAGTTGAAATGTGTTGATCAAAATAACAATTTATGCCCTGTTTATAAGGAGTAACTAAAAATGCTGAACATTGAATAAGCAAACTCATAATATGAATAAGCCATCTTATTTTCCTCAATCCAAGCTACATAATTTGGCCCATCGTAGGAACTCAGACAAGTTGTTCAATGAAAAAACTCAGAAGGATATGTGTATAAGAGGAGTACGTAATTAATTTCACCTTGTTACGAACCTACCTAGCAATAGAGATTTGGCCCACAATGAACACTAAATTTGCTATAATACTCAGTGTAGAGCGAAACACAATGTGAACCTGAGTGGGTTATTGGCCAAATCAACTTGTCCAAGTATGTTGTAAAATAATAATCCAAAACTAAAACCAAATTTGACAAGCACAGCATTCTAACAGGCAATGCATTCATTGAACAACAAATTATCCCCTTCTTATATATTTAAAAGTTTTCCCAAATAATCTAATTATGCCACATGGCTTTACATTAAACAACTTACAGATTCCACTGCATAGCAAGGAACCATCAAAATAACTCCAATCAAAAAGTTTTGTTCCTGAAAGACAAGGATGAAAAAAAAAAATGGTGAACATTTTAAGAATTGAGCACAAGCCTGACATGAAAAATGTCAAAAAAAACCACATAACCGTAAATACCTCAGGATTCTTGTATGCAAAAAGGTGTTCAAACACAAGATACATTGACAGAAAAAGAGTCACAACTACAAGAACACCAGAATCCACATAGCTTGCAAGATGCTTGAAGTCACACAGAAAAGGAAAGTTAGAAGGCCAGTTCCAGTACGTAGGAGGTGAAAAAAAATTAGAGAAATGAAGAGATTTTAGTTGTGTTGAATTAATAATGTAATTCTTCACGGGTCCTACAATCCTATGCACATCTTTAATGTTGTGATATTTGTGATTAAGCAGTAAAAATTCCATCTTCTATAACTTAATCTTGAACTCAATCAAGTAATTAAGAGAACTCTTCCTTTATATGATTGATCATGCTTTTAGATTGACAATATCATTCAACTGTTATCAATG
>JANLJB010001751.1:2152-20016 GCA_026212285.1 Bursera cuneata | reverse complement strand
TGTGCTTAGTATTTCCTAGATTAGATTAATCGAAGTTTACTTTGTCGGTATCAACCCGGGATTTTACAACAGGTAACAATGTTATGGCTGGCCTTGACCCTTCTCACTACCCTAAACAAGCTAATAAGAAATTGCATGCCCATACCATTGGACCTTTTAAAATTCTTAAAAAGCTTGGTTCTAATGCTTGTGTATTTAATTTAAATATCAATGAAATTTTTAATATGGTAGATTTGTTTCCTTACCGAGAACATTTTGAGCGTCCAATTGTTTATGATATTTCTAAAGGTTCACCTTTCGTTGTTGCACCTCATCTACATCTTTTTGCTCCTCGACTTATTGATGAGACTAGACAAGTTTTGGATAACTACTATGTTGCTTCTCATAATGGCGGTTTTCTTTGCTTCCTTGTTCCTTAATGGGATTAAGGATTAGGGATTAGAGCAATAAAAATATAACCTCTAATTAATTATTTTGTTACACTGGATTATTGTTAATTAGTTATTTTGTTAGACTTGATTATTGATTGATTATCGAATTCCAGACTATTTAGAGATTTCTTATTTTTTCTCTTATTTGCTATTTCTTTATAGTATAACATTCCTCGTGATATCTAAATTTGTTAAAAGAAAGTCAATTTCCAATAAACCTCCATAATTTGGTCATTTTCTAAATTTCTTCAAACTCTGGTTTTTAACTTTAATAACTAATAATAATTTCCGAGTTCTTAATATTACTATTTTCTGTAAAAAATTAGGGAAACTATAGAAAATATTCCAAATTAAGGGGTTGCTTGGAAAATAGCCAAGCAGCCTAATATCTTGCAAGTCCTCATTCAAAGAGTGTTGGAGATACGAAAATACCAATGCACATTAACCCCTTTCTCACTCAAGATTGCTTGGTCTGTATCTGTCTGTTTCAGTCCAGACAAATCAGTCTATATCAAACCGATAAGTTCGGATCGATATAGATCGGTTCTTACATCAGTTTTCTCAATATTTAATACATGTAGTGAATGCATTGAGGCGTTCGTTGCCACCAGATTCTATCTTCTTGATCTAGATCTCGGACCATGAATACATGGTAACAGATCGGACGTAAAAAATATGGATGCCAAAGCCATGAAAGAAATTACACTAAAAAATCAACAAAACAAAATACTACCTCCCTAAAGGCAAGTCCTAAGCATCTTCTCCAAGATCCTAAGACAAGTAGGATCATCATCAACAACCAGAACTCGCAGACCTGTCGAAACTCATAGGAAACAACGTTAGAACTTGCCGTTGACATGGATCCTTTGTTGTTACTAAGATTCATAGCTCAAAAAGATTGAATCTTTGATAGAGAAAAACTTAAAAAAAAGCAGTGGCTTGATATGTAAAAAAACAAAGCTACAAAATTACCCGCTTGAAGTTCCAACTTCTTGACATGAAAAAGAGAGTGATTGTGATGCCTTGGTCGAAATTCAAAGAACCAAGTTGAGATATGCAAAGAATTTGAGAAAAAGATGAGAGATTTTGGTGTAATATAATTATTAGAAGTGAAAATTGTATAATAAATATAAATAATTTAGAGAGATTGAAGCCAAAGAAGACGTGGGTTGTGTGAGCTTAGAAGCTGAATTTCTTTGTTTTTTAGGCTTATAATAATAACAATAAAATAATAAATAATCATTACTAAAAAAATATTAGTAATTATAATTTTTTTTAATGGCTCATCTACAGAAAGCCGAGGAAGATATGGTGTCTAAGCTTAATTTTTCACAGAAAATGGTAGGAGATCAAGAAAATTGATTGAAAGATCGAGCGATTCTTTTGTCCAAACTGATCAATCTAGTATGAACAGATTAATTCAGACCAAAGAGGACCGATATAGACTAAGCGATCTTAAAAGAGAAGAGGGTTAATATGTATGAACATTTTTGTTTCTCTTATACTTTTTGGGTAGCGACTTCTAAAAAATTAGGCTGACCGACTATTTTTCAAGCAACCCCCTAATTTGGGATATTTCTCATAATTTCCAAAAATTATGATTATTAATATTAACAACCAAAATTTGTATTTTCAGTGTAGACTTGCCGCGCAAGCAAGACTTAGTCGGAAGGTCAATGTTGTAAATTCAAAATTCATGGAATTAACACAGTTTTCCCTAGACAGAGTAGCAAAGCATAAGCTAAGAAGTTGGTTTTCGATTGAAAATGGACGACGACGAAGAAGATCCACCGCTCGCCGTCCAAATTGACGACGCTCCCCTAGTAACCTCCCACTCTCGCCAAAATGATGACGTTTCAGTCGGTGTTATCGTCATCACTGGCTTTCTCGGAGCTGGCAAATCCACTGTAACTAAAACCCTATCTTTTGTGCTATCTTCGAATTCATTTATTTATTTTTTAATGCGTGCAAATTATTGTTTAATGATGCTCAAATGTTGGTGAATTGTATGCAATGAATTTTAAGGATTATCACAAATTAAGAATGGTTCTTAGTGAAAGTTTTGGTGGGAATTGGCTTCTAGTTTCTGCAAAATCGAGAACTTAGAATTGGGATCATGGTTTCAGCTTGTTAATTATGTCTTGAATGGGCAACATGGAAAAAGAATTGCTGTCATCTTAAACGAATTTGGTGAAGAGATTGGAGTGGAGAGGGCGATGATAAATGATGGAGAAGGAGGTGCGCTTGTTGAAGAATGGGTTGAGTTAGCAAATGGATGCATTTGTTGCACTGTTAAGCATAGTTTGGTTCAAGCGTTAGAGCAACTTGTACAGAGGAAGGAAAGGTAATGCTGTTTTTTGAAGTCCCCTACAGGTCAAGTTTTTGGAAATTCGATAGTTTGTTAGTTCGTATTGGGAGATATCCCGCATAATGTAAGTTGAAAATGTGTTTTTAGTTGAAATTACCAAGATGTGAGTGGTTGTTTTGTTGGGTGTAGACTCGATCATATATTGCTTGAGACGACTGGGTTAGCGAATCCTGCTCCTCTTGCATCTATTCTTTGGTTGGATGATCAGCTGGAGTCAGCTGTGAGGCTTGATTCTATCATCACCGTAAGTTAGATTATTATCTTTAATAAGTTTAATAAATTTGTCTGTATGATTTAGGCATTGCATTGTCATTTTATTATGTTTAATTATTCAAATTGTTCATCAGTCATATCAAATTAGACGGTATAAGTATTCCAGCTGTTCATTGTGTATGATGGATAAGATAGAGCATATGAGCTTCTTGTTCCAAAATTTTCTTCAAATTATGCTCTTCCATGGCGGTTGTATCTCTTTTTCTATTTTGCATCAGAATTGAATAATAGGAGGTGCACTTCTATGTAGTTCTAGTACTATCTCATTTTCTTCGTGCCTTGTTCAATGTTTCGTATTAGTGTGAGGAAATAATACCGTGTCTATGTCAGCTTGCCTTTACCTGTTAGCTGTATGAGTATGTAATATTATTTATTTTACAATTCATAAAAGTTTGACCTTGCAATGTGCTGTTTTATCTTCTTTTTCATATAATATTCCCTGACTACCTACTGCTTTTATCTCGACACCTTTCTTTTAATAAGTTTATGTGAATAGGTTGTCGATGCCAAAAACCTTCTTTTCCAGCTCAATGGATATCGTGATTTGTCTTCATTTTCTGAAGCAATTCAGCAAATAGTATTTGCGGTAAGTCTCTTGTCATTATACTTTCATGGATAATTTAGTTGCACAACTTTTGCTTTTTCTGAAACGCTGTTTGCTTTTTCAGTTTATATATTTCAATCCTTAGTTGGGTGTAACAAATATTGATATTTTGAGCATTTAAGAGGCTCATAAAGACATTTTTTCTTGTAGGATGTTGTAATTCTTAACAAGGTTGACTTAGTTTCGCCAGAGGGTTCTGGAGATGCTCTTGACAAATTGGAGAAGGAAATACATGAAATTAACTCCCTCGCCCTTATCATTCGCTCTGTTCGATGTCAAGTTGACTTGGATAAGATACTGGACTGTCGGGCATATGATGCTACAGTTAATCATACAAAATTATGTTATCATCATATTTACATCATATTTTCTACTGACATTTATTTTTATTGATGTACTCAATCTTTCCCCTCTTTGCTCTCAGCATGTCACTCATTTACAAGCACTGTTGGACAAACACCATTCTGTACCTTCTCAAAATCTTCATGACAGTGATGTGCGAACCTTATGCATTTGTGAACCTAGGGTGGTTGATCTTGATAAGGTAACCTGATAAATAGCTAGTGAAGGTCATAGTCTACCTAGTAATTTACTCTGTTATTTGTTGGTCTTATATTCACTGCTTTCGGAAGTTTTATAATTAGTTAATATTTCAAGGTTCGATTATGGCTTGAGGAGATTCTTTGGGATAAGAAATATGGCATGGATGTGTACCGCTGCAAAGGGGTTTTAACTGTTCAAAACTCTGATCAACTACATACTTTGCAGGTAATATTTAAATGCTTACTTTATCATGAGACTTATGCTCCACTTTAGAATTTAAGACTTAGACTTTGTGCTTTTGTTGTTCTAGCTCTGACATCTTGTTGCTTTGTTTTGTCTGTCCCTCTTCTCTCTCCAACTCCCTCCCCCCTCCCCCCTTCCCCCACCCCACTTCCTTGTGTTTTCTTCTAGATTGTGAGCTACTCTTGCAATGAGATTTGTAAAAACTGTAACTTGTAAATTGCCTTGGAGTGGATCTGAGACAACAGGGCATACAATAGTAGGAAGTAGAGTAAGTAACACATAAAAGCCCTTTGCTATAATGCCGCCAGGTTTTGAGTTTTGAGAGTCCATTTATTTTAATCCGGTGGCCTGTAGAGCCTCAAGTTGAAATAGGGAACAGTAACTAAAAGTGAACTGGATTTAAATGAAGAATATTATCAACTTAGCAACTCAAAATATTAGATTAAAAGATGGTTAGAAATTTGTATTCCATTTTAAGATGAACTTTATATTTCATGGACCTGACCATAACTTATATATATATAGTAGCAATAGAAGTTTTTCAACAGATTTGAATCTTCAGCATCTTTAAGAATTCCTGAAAACAGTGCTTGGGCCCGCCAAAGAATGGGTAATCTTGAGATGCATGGTCCACTTAATGTCTTCCGAAGCAGGGGAGGAAAATGAGTTTGGTCTTAAGAGGAGGCCACTGGTATTTGTCTTGACAATTTTTCTCCTAAATCAATTGTACATCAGATATGGATAGAGAATTATCAAGAGATTGAGGTCACGTTTCTTGAATCTTTAAAGTTATCCTATTGGTCTTAAATTTCATCGGTCACAGATTTGACGATTAAACAAAATTCCTAATTGTTTCAGCCCTTTTTATTATTTTTTTCACCATTCTCTTTGTTTTAATTTTTGATTGTTGGTGTAGCTACTTCGTCCTCAGTAATTGATTAGTTGCATACTGTTCTTCCAAATTGTTTGTTCTTGATCGTTTGGCAGGCTGTAAGGGAGATATATGAGATTGTTCCAGCTCGAAAATGGAGAACGGAAGAGAATCAGATGAATAAAATCGTGTTTATAGGTAACACTCTTTACACTTCTGCACTATTTTCCGAGAATCCTTTCTAAACTAGTCGAAGCTCCATTTCCATTTCCATTTCCTTCTGTTTTTGTTTTTGTATTTCTTAAATTTCTTTCATTGCTATTTTGCAGGGCATCATCTGAATAAGGACATTCTTATTGATTCCTTCAGAACTTGCGTATTAGCAACTACTAATTTGTAATTTTAGTTAACTTCTACCAATCGCAAAACTGTGATTTAAAGGCTCTAGCAATTTTCCATATTGTAGCTCTGTTCTTCCAGAGTCTGTTTCCGAGTGTAGCAGTTGGTAGCATTATAGTGATTCTTTTACTTGTTCAGTAAACTTTTTACGATTGTTTACCTTTTGATTGCTTTTGGGGCATAAAAGTTTGGGCGTGAATGTGCGGGCATTTTGCAAGAATTAAATGTCTTTTCCATTTACGATCACGGTATAGATTTTATTTATAAATATTCATGCTATTTTTCTAAAATAAAAAATATTTTGTTAAGAGTTTCAAAACTTATTTTCGAATATAATTTTAAAACCTTAAAATGCAAATATTATGAAAAGTTATTTTTAGATTTCTTATGCAGATGGTGTCTACAAAAGTACCAATAAGATCTTAAATTGCTTAATATATTAACCCCAAATGAAAATGTGGAGGATAATTACAATGATTACATTGAAATTTGTCCTAAAAGTGATAATAATAATAATAATAAATTAAATTTGTGATATTCATCTGTTTTTGGAGTAGGATAAGGGCGTATGTGACATATGAGCTTCTAAACATTTTTAAACGGAACTAACTGTAAGGGTAGTTGGTGTTATTCTTCAGACTGTGAGGGGGTAATTTTCGTGTCACCTTGCGACGTTGCGATAGAAGCCCCACGTCAAGGCTCACCTTAAGCTGTCTCCGCTAGGGCTAGGTAAGCCATAACCTAATTTTTGATTAAGCTTAAGCAAGTAATTAGTAATTAGGGTTAAGTTTAGGGTCAATTTTAGTGAATACCCATTACTTGTTTCTTCTTGTATAACCCATTACCCCTCCTCTCTCTTCGGTTAGATTACAACTTCAATTTTTGAGGAGCAGAGAGAACCAAGTTCAGGTACAGTGGCGTACATGTTTTATAATTTTGATTACAGTTGATTGTTTTGAGTTATGTTCGTAATATCGTGTGTTGGTTTTGTTTGCTTCTCCCAAATTCAATTGCTCTTATTTTTTATTATTTAGATCGAACTACTTAAGTATGAAGAGGTGACGGGAATTTTGTTTTCTTTGAATTGATTCATTATTTAAGATAGCTCATTTTAACGAAACAAGTTGTTCAGAGAATTACCAGCTTTTTCATTTTAGGGTAGGCCCAAGATTTTTTCATGTATGCTGTAGAAGACATCAAAGCGACTAAAGTTACTGTTCTTTATTGATATTAGTGGCCTGTCAAATGTTCAAAGCTTCCTCCGTGGTTTTCTCCCTGTTGGGTCCTAGCTTTTGGATGCAATGAATAATTTTATTTTTTATTTAAAAAAAAAAAAACTGCGTAAAGGGGAAAACTAAGCTCAGCAGAGTAGGAGACATAAACTAAAATGGGATGATAGCAAGAGTTAAATACAACGTTCTTGATTTCAAATCTTTCTGTTTGTTTTCCATTTATCTATTGTACTGAAAAACAACGATTTTAGAAAAAAATTGTATATGATCAGAGGCCAATGATTATAGTTTTTGTTCTTTTTTCTTTTCTGGAAAAATCAGGGCCAATTTCTAGAGGAATGGCATTGGTTGTAGTCTGTGGGCAACCAAGCAGTGGGAAGTCAACGGCTGCCCTGTGCTTAGTCGAAGCTCTAAAAGATTCAGAATTAAAAGAAACAGTCAGGATAATTGATGAAACTTCTCTTCATCTTGATCGCAATCAGAGTTATGCCAACATGCCTGCAGAGAAGAATTTACGTGGAGTGCTGAGGTCTGAAGTTGATAGATCAGTGTCAAGAGATAGTATCATTATTGTAGATTCTTTGAACAGCATCAAGGGTTACAGATACGAATTGTGGTGCCTGGCTCGTGCTGCCGGAATAAGATATTGCGTGCTATATTGTGATGTGGAAGAAACTCATTGTCGAAAATGGAATGAAGAACGAAGGGAGAAAGGTGAAGCCTCATATGATGATAAGATATTTGAAGATCTAGTAAGAAGGTTTGAAAGACCAGATCGGAGAAATCGGTGGGACTCTCCTTTGTTTGAATTGCAGCCATATAGAGTTGGAATAGAGAAATCTTGTGCTGCCATTTTGGATGCCGTTTCTTATTTGATAAAAAAAGTGGATTCAAAAACCCGGGATGTGAGGATCTTACAACCAACTATTGCAACTCAAAATACAAGATTTTCAGAGGCAAATTCTCTATATGAATTGGATAGAGCAACACAAGAAGTGATTAATGCTATTGTGGAAGCACAATCTCAGGCACTTGGAGGGCCTCTTAATGGGATTTCTCTAGGCCAGGGTCTGCCAAATATCAACATTTCAAGGTCAATTGGGCTGCCGGAGCTACGTAGGCTGCGAAGAACGTTCATTAAATTGACCGGGCAAACAAGTTTGAGCGGACCACCACCCCCCTCAGATGCTGAGAGTGCGAAGAGGATGTTTGTAGACTACTTGAACAGGGAACTATAAACTACCGTTTGAAGAAAGATTTTATCATAGTTTGTTGAAGTATCTTTCCGGTTTTGCCAATTTTTAGTAAAGTTCGTATTTTGTGACCAAATTTAAAAGGTGCTGAACTAACAAATAGTGGGAGAGGGGTTTTGCTTTCTATAAAATCTGTCAATCTGTTTTTGGCTAGTTATTGTATTTGTATCAGGGAAAGCCAAAATGGGCACCATTGTATCATTAGTTCACTGTTAATTTATTTGGAAATGTTTTAATTTCAGAATTTTGTGAGATTTTCCATATAAATTCTTTAATCCGTAGATTCTTTTGCACTAAACGGGGTTGTGTTGTTTTAAGCAAAGCAGTTTCTGAGAAAACTGTGCGCGGATAAAAAATGCTATCATGATTCACGAAGAACCTCTTCTATGGTGGCCACTCTGTAGCCATGTTACCAAATCTTGTTATGGTCTCTTTAACTGAGAGAATTCTGCCATTTTATTGGCTTTCAAGTTTAGGTGATCAAAACAAAACCTAACCCACCCAACTAAATATAATGATTAATTTGTTCTAATCCCCCGATTAATGGGTCAGATGATTAATATAAGAATATAGTTACTCAGATGTGATGCGACATTAGCAAAACGCTTAAAACCAAGACATTAAGTGAAGTTTTGTTCTGGGTTCATCATAAAGATCAACAACAGCTTCCATTTGGCACTTGTAATAAAGTTGCTTCCACTAATTACTACTTAATCATGGACTAATCTAAAAAAAAATAAGAGCGAATATACTCCATCACGGGCTGAATCATCACCACCCATTCCACTTCCTACACAAAATCCAAGGCCACAATTTAAGCAGTCACCCACTAGAGTAACACCACCTGTCATTCTTGCCAATATCACATGGACTTAGAATTTTTTTTTTTAATTAATTTTTTTAGGCTGGCGAGTAGCGTATTTGGTGGAACAAATACTACCACTAAAAGCAATAGTTCCCAACAAAGCCCACTATAACTTACAATTATTCTCTGTTGTGTTACAATTAAAATTATTTTGTGCTTGTTTTGTCTAAAAGTTAGAGCCTTTGTGATTAGATCTGATATTGTAGTATATATTCCCGAACAAAAACAAAACAATTTACAACCCAAAACTAGAATCGGAAAAAACTGGCCCCTAACAAAAGAATCTCTGTTTTGAATCTCTACTCTTGAACGATTCTTAATTGGTACGTACCCAAAACCCTAATTTTATCTTTTGATGTGATATCCGTGTAGGTTTCCTTTCTGAGATCTGGATTTCCTTTTCTTGGATTATAGAAATGGAAAGTTTTTGTTTTGATTGCTCAAGTAGTGAAAAAGAAAATGGGATTTTGAAGATTTTTTGTTTTTCAAGAATCAAATTCATGGAATCTAACTATATTGTTTGATATCGATTGGTGGATCTTTGACTTTTTTTTTTTAATTGCAGGTTGATCTGGGCTGCTTTGTTACTTGCCGTTGGAGACTGGTTTATTATTATTTTGTTTAACAATTGGCAATTCTCAATTGCATACGATCATCATTACTCTGTCAAGAAAATTCAACTTTCTTTTGGGTTTGATTTGGACTTTTAATTCTTCTACATTGAACAATTTTGTGAATTCTTGATCCATAATTTGGAAGGCAAACTTGTTGTCTGATCGAATTTTTGTTCTTTTAGTAATGTGACTGTGATGTTACCATCACTTGTGAAAGATCTTTCCTTGTTGTTGGAGGGGAAGTGTAGAGGATATCTCAATGCTAGTAGGAGTTGTACGGACTCATGGTAACATATATAGGAGCTTATATGTTATGATAGGTTACACTTTCCGCTGTTCTTGGAAATTTACTTTGAAGGGATTGGTTATATAGTGGAATTTGAAACTCAAATTGTTGAAGGGGTTGCACAATTTGGACATGAGAAGCCCCTGGTTCAATAAACTGTCTGTCATTTTTGGCCCTAGACCGCCACTCAGTTGGGTGTTATTATGCCTTATTAGTATTATTGCTCTAATAGCTGTCTTAGGATCGTCAGCTTCTAATACCTTTGAATCTGTAACTTCTACTCAAAAACCCGATATTTATACAAACTATAGGAGGCTAAAAGAGCAAGCCGGTGTTGATTATTTTGAGCTGAGAACTCTCTCACTGGGAGCTAGTCGGCCAAAGGAGTTTGGCCTCTGTGGCAAAGAAAGAGAAAATTTTGTTCCTTGTTACAATGTGTCAGCAAATTTGCTAGCTGGATTCAAAAATGGGGAGGAGTTTGATCGGCATTGTGAAACATCAAGACAAGGAGAGCGGTGCTTGGTTCGCTCACCAAAGGATTATAAGATCCCCTTGAGGTGGCCAGCTAGTAGGGATGTGATATGGAGCGGGAATGTTAAGATAACTAAAGACCAATTTCTTTCGTCTGGAAGCATGACGAAAAGGTACTCATTAGTTAATGCTAGATCTAACTCTGGTGGTTGTAAGTACTAAATTGACCTTGTTTAGTTACATAATTGGCTCAAATCACTAGTATCATATAACAACATGCAAATTTCATTGGTTTATATGTTGTTCTCTCTGTTGGTTTTGTGAGTCATAATGATTTATGTAATTTTATCAATCTTTCCAGATTGATGTTACTCGAAGAGAATCAAATTGCATTTCATTCTGAGGATGGGTTGATCTTTGATGGTGTCAAAGATTATGCTCGCCAGGTCGCAGAAATGTTAGGGCTGGGAAGTGATTCTGAATTCCTTCAAGCTGGTGTAAGTTTTCTTGTATATCATAGTTTTTATGGGTATTTGTTATTATATGAAGCAATATTCAATTTTAAAAGAGCTTGCATTTGTTGAATGTATACTTTATTATCCTTTGTAATCTTAAAATAAGAGTAAATAAAACTATCTGTTGCACCATCATTTTTAGGCTTTTCTGTCAATACAGGTTCAAACTGTACTGGATATTGGTTGTGGATTTGGAAGCTTTGGAGCTCATTTAGTATCATTGAAGCTAATGGCTGTTTGTGTTGCGGCATACGAGGCTACTGGCAGCCAAGTCCAATTAGCCCTTGAGAGAGGTCTTCCTGCTATAATTGGCAACTTCATCTCAAGGCAACTTCCGTATCCGTCATTGTCGTTTAATATGCTTCATTGTGCCCAGTGTGGTATTGTTTGGGACCAAAAAGGTACGTCTACAGCTTTTGGATTAGGCATTTTTTCGACTACTTATTGCCTTATTAGTGGGCTTTCTCTTGGGGGCTTCAAAAACATTTTTTAGACAACAGGAAATTTGTTTGGCTTGATTGTTACTTTCTTGCCTTCTTTTACTTGATTATACCTGTGCATTTGGTAAATTTAGTTGGGACCGTTATAGGAGGCGAGTGTGTTTTTTGCTTATGTAAAATTTTACTGCACAAAACAGATGGGATGTTCCTTATAGAAGTGGATCGGTTACTTAAGCCCGGAGGTTACTTTGTTTTAACCTCACCTGCAAGCAACCCACGTGGAAGTTCTATGAGTATAAAGAAGAGAAGCTTGCTAAAACCAATGCAAGAATTCACTGAAAATATCTGCTGGAATCTGATTGCCCAGCAAGACGAGACTTTCATTTGGCAAAAAACTGTGGATTCTCATTGTTATGAGTCTCGGTGAGATAGCAATAATAACGAGCACTCTTACATTATTATTTCAATTGTAATTTGGTAACTTCCATTTGCCTTGCTTCTTGAACTAGTTGTGTGTCGAAGCTTTCCCTTTAACTTAAGGCTTTATTGATGAGTATACTAATGACTTTTTATTTGTTCTTTGATATAGCAGGCAGGTAACACTTTGCAAAGAAGAGCCTGAAGCTGTAACATATTATCAGCCCCTTGTGTCGTGTATAAGTGGGACAACCAGCAAACGCTGGATTTCCATCCAAAATAGATCTGCTGGTTCACAACTGAGCTCAGCTGAGCTTAAAGTTCATGGAAAGTATTGTTTCAAAATTATTTTTTCCCCAGCATTTGGTTGCTGCTGCATTAACATGTAGCTTATAAATTAATTCTTAATTTTATCATGTTTCTATGCTCATTTTTTATCCACTTTCATCCTTGCAGGAGTTCAGCCTGAAGATTTCTTCGAAGACTTACAAGTCTGGAGGTCAGCTCTGAAAAACTATTGGTCCTTGCTTACGCCCTTAATTTTCTCTGACCATCCTAAGAGGCCAGGTGATGAAGATCCATTACCTCCATTTAACATGATCCGCAATGTGATGGACATGAATGCTCATTATGGGGGTTTAAATACTGCATTTCGGGAGGAGAAAAAATCCGTTTGGGTCATGAATGTTGTGCCTGTTACAGCTCGAAATACACTTCCTCTAATACTCGATCAAGGGTTTGCTGGTGTTTTGCATGACTGGTAAGTCTCAGTTTCCTTGTATAAAATTTGTAAATGCAAGATTCCATAGTAGAGATATATTATTTAGTTGAGAGTATCCCACCTGTAATTTTCTTTTGATGCGGATTTCATTATTTACTTTCTTTTTCTTTCAACTGAAGGATTGAGGAAAAATGTGAATTTTTAAGATATAAAATGACTCCTCCTAGACCAAATACTGGCATTTGTCCAATGAAAAAATATTTTGAATAAATATTTTTATCCTTTCTTTCTCATTCGTGTTTGAAGTCAGACTGTGGCATAATTTCCAATGACCTCAATAGAGATTATCGGCATGTTTGAGTTAAAATTCAAAACGTTCAGGTTATGAGATAGCTTATTTAATTTTGGGACCAATATCCTAAAATTTCTTGTCTCATATTTTATTTTTATAGCAACGACAATCTTAGATTGGCTACCTCAGCTTCAGGAAACAAATGTTAATGATGTATCATCTGCTGGTGCACAGGTGTGAACCCTTCCCCACGTACCCCCGAACATACGACATGCTTCATGCAAATGGGCTTCTCTCACATATCTCTTCAGAGAGGTGTGATATGATGGACTTTTTTCTGGAGATGGATAGAATATTACGCCCTGAGGTGGTTTTCTTTTGTGGCACTTTTTCTTCACTCACTTTTTTATGCTTGCAACTTTTATGCTGTGTCCTAAAACATTGTTTAATCTATTTTTATATGGAAAACTGCCTGTAGTGCCTGCCCTTGTCTTTTACTCCGTAAATATCTATTGTATTCAACGTTCAGGTAGTTATGTCCTAGTTTTTTTATTTTTTCAATTTTTTTTCTGTTTTGTCTTTTCTAAACAATAGAATAGAAACATCCTCTTTTACCAGGCAAATTTTGTGCTTCCCTTTTTTTATATTTGCTGGTGAATGCCTGTGTACTAATTTGGTCATCTTCCCCTCACAAGTCTTTTTCATTGATTTTTCTGTTGCAATTAGTTATTTAAGAGATGAAATTGTGGTTGCTAGGGATGGGTTGTTCTTTGCGATAAATTGGGAGCTATAGAGATGGCGCGCTCACTTGTTACACAGATACGATGGGAAGCAAGGGTGATTGACCTTCAGAATGGCAGTGACCAGCGTCTACTTGTTTGTCAAAAACCTTTTGTGAAAAAATGATTGATTTGGTACCACGTGGTCTTACCATACAGATGTGTACAATTTTTTTGGCTCTGGTAATCCCTCTAATTCGGTCCAGAAAGCTCGGAGTATAAACTGTTGGCAATAATGACTTTATAAGCTTGTTATTATTGCCAGGGCTTGAATCGACTTGACTGCATCAGCATGTGATGAGTCTTGACAGGTTTCATGCCAAAAACTGAACCAGACACATGTGGAAGCTGTAAATTAGAACGGAGGCAAAGTGCTGCGATTCATTTTATTTTTTTGTCAATGCATTTGTAGCAATTCATTCATCCAATTTTTTGGCATCCTTTTGTTTTGTTTTTTTCTTTATTATTTTGATTTTGGACTTAGTCTTTGTATTGAACAATCTCCGCTGTTAAAGAAATATCAAATTGCCACGGAATGTGAGAACTACATTTGTATTATAAGTCACTCTTACTCCCCCAAATGGACATGGAATGGAATATATCAGTGACTATCATTTATTTGTCGTGAAACTTGTTTCAGATGTGTTGAGAGTGCTGAAGTCACATATGAGCTCCGGATATTGGTATTAAGCTCAAGTCAAAAGGTATGTTGAAGCAGCATTCTTTTAAGTGTAACCAGATCTGGATTAAAAAGTGCCATCGTGTGATTCATATGTTTAATAATTGAAGTGAAAGTGAACAGACGACAGAAGTTTAAGGATATGCACACGGGCACCACACAATCACAATCGCAATGCCCCTAAAATCTAGATTTCCTAACTAACCCTTTCTCCAGTAGAAAAAGGAAAACTGTTAAATAATTTCGGTTCCAACAGAACAAACATAGTGATTTTTATCAGTATTCAAGGTATAGAGTCACCCTTTTATGCATTACAAAAGGCAACTTTAGTCTCCAATCCTTCCGCTTGCGGCTTAATGGTCTACCTTTATTTAGAGGTTCCCTGTTTTCCTTCACATCGGCCAACTTCCATACACAATTCTCAGAGTTCATTTCAATGTTCTCCAGCAGGAAGACTCCATCCTTTTCCGTACAATCAGACTCCACATCTTCGTAGCATACTCTAAGAGGCATGTCTTTAAATCGACTCAAATCATCAGGTACTTTTAGAATCCGCTCTGCACCTGGAGATGATACCTTTACAAAAAAGAAAGCGTTCTTTAAATATGAGATATATCTTGGTGGTATCATGACATTATCAACTACATATTCGTGGTTATAATTCAGCAACCATCGATACTGAAGCAAAGTTTTAATTCATTTTGTTACCTCAAGGGCCAAATCATCAGGCATTTCTCCGAGTGCTCCAACTTCATCTAACTTTTTCTTGTATTCCTGACTATAGGTTTCGAGCTCATCCATGCCTGGACAACCATATCTAACAAAAGGATTGTTGGTAGTTTAACATAAAGAACACAAACAGCAATATAAACAGAGAGAAGAAAGAATATCTACTCATCATGAGATGAAGATGACTATAAATACCTTTTTTTTTTCTTTTTTCTCTAGAGAAAACAAAAAGAAGTATATTCATAAGTGAGAATGCAAATATAACAAAAGAGGATCAGGGGTCCACAACAAGAAACACACTAAGTGTTTTTTTTTTCTTTTCATTCTCACTTATGTAATCCGTGAGAATACATAAAAGAAAACTCTATGCAATCCGTGCAGCATGAACAACATAAAAGAAGATTAATACAGTGTAGACCAAAAATTCAAACACATATCAATGTGAATATTGGATCTGCATGTAAATTATTTGGACTTACTGATTCTGAACCTAATTGAGATTAATACTTGTTGATTGAATGACACTTACCGATATTGAATTGGATTGTTAACTTCATTTGGAAAAATATATGGTGTGTTTGATACAAAATTTTTACATATTTGGAAACCAATTGTTTGGTTTTGTGTTCTTAGTTAAACTATAACATTGACACCTCAAAAGCTCAACTTCTGAAATCTTTCATTCTCGTCACTGGCACAAGTTTGACACTTTATAAATGTAGAATGGCTTACTTGTTTGACAGTTTATCTAGTCTAACATAAACATATCCACGAGGAGTAGTCTTGAAAGCATAGAGTTTGATGTCACCGCCAAACTGTAGCAAGACCTCATGAGCAATAGATAGAGCCCGTTCACCCCAAGGGACTCCTTGCAATACTACTCCACCTCCATCCCCTCCATCACCAATCTGTATATATATATATTTTAACAAGCAAATCACAGATGTAAATTTTATAATTCGAAAACCTGAGCAATCAGAATGTTCAAGCTAAATTATGGTACCTCAGGCTCAGTTTCATCCTCCTCTTCCCATCCATCTGTGGTTTCCCCCTCTTCAGTCTCTCCATCTGCATATTTAGAAGCTCAAACTCATGACTTGATTGCAAGTAGTATAATCATAAAATGATATTAATTTTAATGCACTTATGCACAAATATTATTCTTTCCATTTTCATATATTCTTCTCCCTTATTTTCACAAGATATCTGAAATGAAAGTGGTAAGATCAAGCAAGATATCATAGAATGAAGGCTGAGAAATAAGAAAGAAACAATTATGTAATCCAAGAGAGTTTAGTTTAGGAATTTGATCAAACACTTAATAGACATGGTAAGATAAGCATGGATTCAAATAACGCGGACAGTTCCAAGTCCTACAATGTAAAACTATAATCAAGCGCATTGACTTAATGTGAGCGTAGCATAAATATGAATTTAAAAAAATATATATATATTTAAGAAGTATTACATTGGAGAGGGTGTTGCTGGTGGTCGTCTTTACATGGACTAGAATCGGTGCTTATGAAGCGAATAGCAAAAGGGACAAACAGAGAGGTAGGTTTAAGAGAAGCATCAGAAAGCGGAGGAGGAGAAGAAGAAGTAAGGCTTCGAATATGTATAGGAAATGCTACAAAATTGAACCGTTTTGGGGACGAATATGAAGAGAAGAAGGGTGAGCTGCGAGCAGTACGCAGGAGATTGTTCATCACTTTCATTCTTCTCCGGCGGTCGGTTTGGTTGTGATTTTTTATTAGATTTTTTAGGCGTTTATAGTTGGTGCTAAAAGATTGAAGAAGGGTGACCAGCGAGCATCAACGCAGGAGAGGTGGGTTTGGTTTTGACTTTTGAAATTAAAATGGAGATGCAGGGGATCGAACCCTGTACCTCTCGCATGCAAAGCGAGCGCTCTACCATTTGAGCTACATCCCCAATTGATAATCTCTGGTCCCATAAGTAGCATTTATTCATAATATATAACTAAAGCTGCACACCTACGTGGAACCTTTTCAAACTCAGATTATAAGAAAGAACAAATAAACATGGTGTATGTGATACACCAATTGTATTCTTTTTGCTGGGATGATATTACAAGATTTGACAAGCACACGGAGGACTCTGTATGGTTACAGACTAGATATATATTACAATGAAGAGATTTCAAATTCACAACATTTATGAAAAGTGAAACAATTACAACAGATATAATCGATGGTCTTTCTTCTTAACAGGTTTAGATTCAAATTCCTTGATAAAAATAAAAATATTTTACTGAAACACTAAAAGTAGTGTAACTGTTTAGTTTTAAGTACTGTAGCTACCATAAAATTTTTTTTAAGAATTACAAATCGAAAGTGTTGAAAAAATTTCATGGAAGAACTTGGACCCAGAAAGAATCATGACATGAAGCAATTACGCTAATAATGACTTGCCCACCAACCATCGACTTCCCATGGAATTTTGTTCATGTATGAGTATTGGTTGCTTCCTGATGAATTCACCCTTAATGGCACGTCTCCTTCAAGATGAATATTGCCCACCTGTTCTGGAATCAAAGGTGAGTCACAGGCTTGTGGATAAATGAAGTGCCTCGGATCATCTCCATTTACATTGGTGCTGCTAGTTTCTTTCATCCATTCTTGAGTCTTAAATCTGACTTCCAAGGAAGTTGGGGAACCAGTGGGTTCTGTTGAGAACATCTGAACTTGTTGGACTGGAGATAAATCATATCCATATGTTTGTGGATATCCTGAACCATCTGTAGTGATATTGGTGTTGCTGGTTTCATTCATCTGTCCTTGACTCTCAAATCTGACTTCCATTGAAGTTGTGGCGCCATTGG
>JANLJB010001749.1:0-16210 GCA_026212285.1 Bursera cuneata | reverse complement strand
TTTTTTTTTTTTTTTAAATAAAGGACTATTTTTAACTTTTGCATGACCACAAAGACACATTAATACTAAAGTCTTCTTCAATTTCAACGGAAGAGCAACTGATGAAAACAAAATAAAAAATTAATCATTTTATGATAAATGTTTGAAAATCTATGGTGGCCTTTGACTATAATATGTACCATGTTATGAGTTTGAGCTAATAGCTTTTGAAAAGCGGCAAGGACTTTGAAAGATTTACCATGAAAAATGTTGTAGTTTGATTTTGAAAGCCACAATCCACAATCAAATTACCCTCCATCATTAAAAGATTTCAATATTAAAGGCATTCAAAAAATAGAAATTATTTTTTAACTTAACCTAGGAAAACATAGAGCATGTTTATGCCTAATTCCCAGTCTGATCACAATTACTTTTCTACTTCCCAAAGTATCTTAAAGTCCTTTGATGTGGTGGTGATAGAACACCATTAACCATGGTGCAAGAATAGATTGAGAGTGACACACACCTAGGATGTAATATAGCAAATTTACTTATTATCAATTGTTATGATGTAAAAATTTGAAAAATATCAAATTGTTGCTTCATTGTTAGTGGATGCATTTAGTAGAATAAAAGATAAGAAAACAAACGAAATTGTGTTACATAAAAACAAAAATACATCCGAAAAGATCAAAGCAATATAATATGTTGACCACATCAGACAAAAAAATGAATTGGGATTAGGATAACGTTGGAGAAAGTAAAATATTTAGGAGAAGCCGAAGTTTTGTAGGAGGATTTTTGTTCCCGATTCGGTCGGCCTAAGCTCTGTTTGATGGTGGTCCAATAGAGGGCTCACCACTCATTTGAACACAGAAGCAAAGCCCACCGAACGGTAGAGCCGAAACGACGGAACTTTTAGAGGGACCAAAACACTTCTTGGTCGGTCGCTTTGTGGTCCTTAAACCGCCAGAAAATTAGTTCCTTGAATGAGAGCCCAATGAAAATAATATCTGGGAGAAGACGAGAATATTTCTCTACGGCTCCTGATTTGAAAACCTGTAAAAGCAATGCCTCCTGCAGTTGCAATGATCATGTCCCCGATATTATCTGTTCATGTGTGATGATATGCCAAGCAGGACTTGAATGTTTTTGGACTTAGCTGGTGGTCCTGTAATGGTTTAAATTACCCAACTACTATTTTGGAACTTGCTTCCTAAATCTACCAAAGCTTGGAAAGTGTTTTTAAAAGCAAGTAAATCTTGGTAAATGTCTCTGATTTTATACTTGATTTTGTAATTCTAACCCAAAAAAATAATAAATCTTAGATGGACATTCAAAGCATAAACAAAATGGTTGGGTCTCATTACAGCTTCTTTAATATTTCTTCTTTTCGTTCATCTAATTCCAGAATTAGGTGGATATGATTCCTTATCTCCCTTATCTTATTACGAAATAAGCTGACATATTGAAGATTTACGACATCCACAGAAGTCTAACAAGGGGGCAGAGAAGAAAAGACAACAAGTATTGACAACGGAAATTGGAATATATAGTCCTTTTCCGTTCTTGTGATATGGTGGCATAACTAGAGTCCAGAGAGCCAATACAAGATAAATAGAGTAGTATTATTCGGAGGGGAAAGACACTAAGTAATAATTGAAAAAGGAATATATAAACAGTGTCGAAATTTTGGAACCTTAGAATATGATTGCATTAATAGAGACGAAACCTAAGAGACTTTGAGAAGGAAAGACTATGATCAATGGACCCATATTGTCGTGCAAGAAAGCAACAATGTAGGGTAACCCCCCAGAGATTTAGAACTTGCATACCCTTGTGTACAGTCACTTCCAAAACGCCCTTGGTCAGTTCACTGTCCCTGCATCCCATGTGCTTTTGTTTTCGATTCACACACTCACTTCTACCGCTCTCTCCCAATAAATACCTCTAACCCCTTCAAATCCTTCCCCACCACCTTGCTCCTTCTCTCCTCTCAATTCCTCACCACCACCTTTCCACTGTTCACAACACACCCCTAAACTGCCTTTCCTCGAACAATGGCTCTCAAGAAATCCAATAAGCTACTGCACCTGCCTCATCCAACTTCTCTCAAGAGTATTCTCAAGAAATGCTCCAGCTTTGGCAAGAAAAATGGCTATGAGAAACTTGTTTCTGAGGATATCCCTGATGATGTTCCCAGAGGCCATTTTGTTGTCTATGTTGGAGAGCACAGAACCAGATATGTCGTTCCATTGGCATGGTTGGAGCACCCTGTGTTTAAGGTTTTCCTTCGAAAGTCTGAAGAGGAGTTTGGCTACCAGCAAGATATGGGTCTTACTATTCCCTGCGATGAAGCTGTTTTCCTCTCCGTAACAGACGTTCTGAGATGAACAGACTTGTTAGAGGCACGCAGTTTAGAGGTATAACAAAGAAGAAAATCTGCATCGACCATGAACATGATGACTACATGTTCTATCTAGGGACTGTGGTTCTGACCTTGACTTATATTAACAATATTGTAATTTTCTTTTGTTAGGTGTTCAATATATGTCGCTGTTTATGTAGTTTCCGTATATCAAGGCTTTACGACCTTGAAAAAACAAAAGTATATATGAATGAAAGGAGATCTTAGTGGACAGTTACTGTTGTAAGCTGAAATCTCTCACACTCTGAGTCAGATTTTTTTTTTTAGTTCTCAACTCTCTCATGTTAGATTTATTATAGTATTTTTGTGTGTGGTTCTCATCAAAGGATATCCTGGGGTCTTCTTGTTGTTAACTGAAATCTCTATCACTCACTTTCTGTGTGTTTGCCCGGTAGAAACAGGCCTGCGCTAATGAGACATAAATAAGAAATCACTCTGTGCTATTAAACCATCAACCAGTTAACAGAATTTTGGCTTTCTGATCTCTTTTGTTTAGGATGAAGAACGGTAAAAATAAAAGGGAAAAAACCGAAAAAGACAGCAGCAAATGTAGTAGTGATTTTCTGACCCTGAACAGAAATTTTGTTTTAACTTTTTCTCAATAGGCAACATCATTGCAGAATTGGTTATAAAGTTAAAAAAAAAAAAGTTGCTTATCCGTAGCTAGTATAGTGGTCGGTAAAGGTACGAATGAGATATCACCCGTGAAAATGTACTAGCTATCTACCATCTGAGTAAAATCAAGTCTCGGGATATGATTCTCTTAGGTGAAAAAAAAGCCTGATTCCGCTGAACCAAAGATTACAGTATCATGTGAATCTCATCTTACAAAAAGTAATCATAAAATCATTTAAATTCAATCAAATAAAACAATTTTGAACCCATTGTGTGGTTTGCGATTTTATGTGTTTACCCACTAGTAAAAGTCCTATAACTTCCTGGCATTTTTGTCCACCTTTCATATATGCCATTCTTCTATCCACCAGTTGATGGCAGCCCGGTTAGATAACATTAATTAATGAACTCTATGCTTCAATTTCTTGCATTCATAAATATATATGTACGTATGTACGGCTATATTTAATGAACATTAATTTGTAGTGATTTCCAGAGTCAGTTTTCCTAGCTTAGACGGCTAAGCTGGCATTCCTGAAAAACAAGTTGTAGTTCCTAACTTCCAAGAATTCTACGAAGAGATGTAATGAATTAATGGCAGTTAATCGTTTAATTTACTCAGAGAAATTAAAGTGATTAGAAAATGCTCGGTCAACAAAGAAACGAACTAAAAAGGTCCTTTCATGCACGCACAAGATGCAAATTAAGAAAGACCCAAACTCTATTTTTCTAGCTAGCTAAAAACTAGATTGCACACGTTTCTTAATTTCAACATCCATGCATCAATACGTGATTTTGGTCATAAGTTGCTGCTAGCTGTACTTAGACTTAGTTTCTGATTGTAAACTGACAATAAATTTAAAGCTGTTAATTGTGATCTCTATCGATTAGTCAGTGCATTAATTTCACGTTTGATAAGATGATATCAAAGAAGCAAGCTCTGTCAAGCTGCATTCCTTGTAAATTTGATGCACATGTGAGTGGGACATATTGTCTAGCTGGTAGGGTTTTTCGGGAAGATCTCCCCTTCCTGTTCCTACCACTTTTAGCAATCTTTCGAGAGTCAGCATAATTTGATTACCTAATCTCATATAAGCAAACCTTTCTCTTCTTATTGATTGGTTCATTAGTCTATGTCTTAGGACCACGCTAGCAAATCCAACGGGATGGTCATGGTTATCGTTTAATCTTCTATTAATCGTATATGTGTTTGTGATCAGCATTGATATTAGAAAAAGGAACTTAGGTACTTCCTAGTTTCTACCTATATGATAGAATTTAATTTGGACCAAGCTCACATGCTATAAAGTTCTCTTTATCAACGAAAGAGGCTATATTCTTATCATGCAAGTCCTCTTTTTCTAAAGGGTGGAATTAGGTTCATATCATTAATTTGTACTTGGTTCTTATCAATTTCCCTTAAAAGAGATCACCTTGCCATTGGCTTGAAATCAACATAGAGTATACATATATATAGCTTGCTTCAATCAAACAAGGATTAACAGAAAATTATTTTGAATATGAATCAAATTTTTCTCGTTCAAATCACCTTTCAAAGTTTTATATATTAGCTAACCCTAATTAATTGTAGTCTCTAGAAGGAAAATGGATTATGGAAGTCTTAGGGAATATATATATATATATATAAGATGACACGGGCCATGAATGAAACTGGCTGATTAATTTGTATTTTGCATGATGGATATTAATTACTCAAATTCTAAGTGACAGCTGACTGAACCTCTCTTGTTCTTTCTTATCAAACTCTCCACTATATTCTTTAATTTGATGTCAGTCGCTTCCTAGTTGGTTTAACCCAAAAAAAAAGAAAAAAAGATTGGCGCAGTTGTAAATGAAACAGGCAGATAACAACTAGTACTGTACTGTTAGGAAGTGGGTTGGGTCAGCCGAATTGTAGGGCAGACATTCTGGATTAACACATTATTGGCTTCTCTATAATGTGTCCAAAAGATTAAATATTTCTTCGTCCGAGTGGGTTAAAGTTTTCGGGGCTTCCCCGTGCCACAAAAATTGTCATCAGCCAATCTTGCATCTTCACAGCTAGCCGAATAAGCCCAAGAAAATATCTTGAGTGTCTCCCAGAACAAAAAACTGCATGTTCAATTTGCTACTGATCATTCTTTATTACTTGTCTGCACGTTGACGTTTAAGAGTTCAGGGTTCTCTTCATCCTTGCCTCCGTAGATCTCATATCAAATTGAAGATATAGCTTACGTAAAGACGACAGTTATGAATCCTGCTTGAAGTAGATATTGATGACAGTTTTGGTAAACTGGAATTCAATGAGTAATTCTACTTAATTAGGCTCGAAGGTGCATGAGCTTGTTCTTGTTATTGGTCTCTGGCTACGAATTCTGGAAACTAGAAAATGATAAATTAGGTTGGAAGAATAGAATATAAGAGTAAACTATTTGATTGCATGCAGTGACATGCAATCGAGTTACCTGCTTTTATTTGTTAATGTATATATATAAACATGGAATGATGTTTTGAATTATTATGTACAGTAACCATAAAGTAACTTCTGTTATAATTGATATTTTGCATTATTCCTTAGCTCTAGAATGCAGCGTACGTAGAGTTTGCAGTCTTCAGAGATGGACTGCCAAAAGTTGGCCTGGCCCTTTGGACAGTTANGGGTTTTAACAGATTAGCCATATAATAAAGTTATAGTTAAGAAGTCAGAGTCTGGTGGGCGCTTCTATAAATGACAATGCTTTCTGTAGTGTGTCAAAAATTGGGGAAATTACAATAACCCCCCAATTAAATTTGAAGGGAACACTTAACCCCATATTTTTATTAAACTAACATTTACCCCCCAAATACCCCTAAAAAACTAACACTTACCCCCCCAAATATTTTGGGGGTAAGTGTTAGTTTTGAGAAAACAGTGACAATTTTTTAGGGNGATAAGTGTTAGTTTAGTAAAAGTGTGGGGTTAAGTGTTTTCTTGAGATCTAATTGGGGGGTCAGAGTAAATTCCCCGTCAAAAATTCTTGGGATGGGCTACTGTCCAAGTACAATGAATCAGTTTTATACTTTCAATGATATATATTCTTTAGAATTTAATATTATTAGTGGACCATATTTAACATTTTTAAGTTTTTAAATTATGTGGTTTCTTCTTAATATAGAATCAAAACAAAAGATTTTGAAATCGAGTCTTCACGTATGTGTTCGTTAGTTACTTTTAACCATAATAACTATTTTCACTTGCATATTAAAGATACTAAGTGTGGATGAGTTATAGATCTTCTTTAATTTANTCAATTTTCCTTTAGATAAATTATGTCATAAAGGTGGAAGCATTTATTTTTACGATCCAAATATGTCCACAAAATAACAACATTTGTTGTAATGTAAACTCATATCCCTTTCCTTGTCTTGTCATTTTTAAACCAAACATTGTTCTCATCATCATTCCCGGGGCAGTTTTCACCAATTACGTGCAGATACAAATCAAATCCATTAATTAAACTCAAATACGAAGAAAGTATCATATCAAACTTTTTATTTTGTAAATTTGTTTTTCTTTTACTTTGTTCAATATACAATGAAAATAACTCTTCATAAAACATGACCCTTGCGCTCGAGTAATTACGTTGTAGTAGAGCAGGTTTTGCTTATCATCGATGGAAAAATGGAATCGAGAAATTTTTAATGTTGTTATTGCAGAAGAAAAGGTTCAGTTCAGTTAGAACGGAAGGGAAAGAAAGGAAATAAATGACAAACAATGGCAATTTTCAACCCTTTATGATAGAATTTAATTTGGACAAAGCTCACATGCTATAAAGTTCTCTTTATCAACGAAAGAGCTAGGGTATAATCTTATCATGTAAGCCCTCTTTTTCTCAGGTGGAATTAGGTTCATATCATTTCCAATCAATTTCCCTTGAATAGATCACCTTGCTAATTGGCTTGAAATCAGCATAGTGTACATGTACAGCTTGCTTCAATCGAACAAGGATTAACAGAGAAAATTACTTTGAATATGAGTCATTTTTTCTTGTTTAAATCAACTTACAAAGTTCTATATTTTGTTTTTGTTTTTTTCTGACATTTGAACCGGTCTAAATTAAATTGAAGTATGAATAGGCCATACTATATAAATCTAAATGATGTGTTTGTTTTTTATGTATATATATATATATTTGTGATGTTGTTTTCACTTATGTAATTGTGTTTGTTGATATTTAAGTATTAAAAATATTTACAGGTCAATATTTTAATAAAATTGATTTTGATATATTTAAACCTTAAAAAATTAATAATTTTAATTATTTTAGTATTTTTAAAAATATTTAAAATAATAATTATATTATAATTTATATATATATATATTTAAATATGTATTGTTTTGTAAAATTTATGAATAAATAAGTAAATAAGATATCTTAGAGAATTAGATGTGACCTAAATTTTTTAGAATTCAACATTAAGATAAACACTATTTTTTTGGTTTTTTTATTAATATAAAATTAAAATATTTGAATAATTAAGAATCAATCAAATTTAAACTTAGAAAAAAAAATCCCGCAATAGTTTATATATAATTCTGCCTGTCTGATGGATATTAAATTACCCAAATTCTAAGTGACAGATGACTGAAACCTCTCTTCTTCTATCTTATCAAACTCTCCCCTATATTCTCTAATTTGATATCAGTCCCTTCCTCGTTGCTTTAATAATATAAAAAAAAAAAAAAAAAGATTGGCGCAATTATAAATGAACAGGCAGACAACTAGTACGATACTGTTAGGAGGTCGGTTGGGTCAGCTGAATTGTAGGGCAGACATGTTGGATTCCTCAACTCATTATTGGCTCCTCTATAATGTGTCTAAAAGACTAAATATTTTAATCATTCTTCGTCCCCTGTTCTGTTCTCTTGGCTCATCAATTACGGTTTATAAAGATAAAAAGGCAAATCAATTTGACTATGTAACTCAGTCCACGCTACTTTACAGAATAAATCTAGAAAATAAACTAATAACATGAAACCTTTTATGTCAAAAAGGTACTATTATACTACCATGTAAGAGTTGATGATAGCAGCTCTTCGAACTCTCCATCTAAATTCTTTACGTGATACCTATCAAGATTTAAAGAAAGAGTATGAACATTGTGAAAGAAAGCAACTTCAGAAAAATAGAAACTTTGAAAGAGCAAAGAAGCTCAAGATTTACCAGTTTCTTGCTTCAAGACTTGTGTGAAGAACAAATGGAGATTGGTTTGTTTATAGAAGGGAAACCCTAAAATGCCTCTCAGCTCCCCATCTTGTTCATCGTAATTTTAGTTGAGTTAATATTGTAGTCTCGAGGATAATCATAAAGGCTTAGACTTGTATAATCACGGGTTCTGAAGTGAATCAACGGTGAAGATGAACTCCGCCGTACTTAAATGCTGAGTTGGCATAACTGGAAAGTCGACGTGTAGGAGGTTTACGTCATCTTTTCACTAATTTCTCTGATCTTATTTCGAGATTATGAGTTTAGATTTTTTTTTTTTTTTTTTTTTTTTTGTGGGGGCCAAACGCAAAAGGCCAANATTATGATTTTAGATTTTTTTTTTTTTTTTTTTTTTTTTTTGTGGGGGCCAAACGCAAAAGGCCAATAGGAAAAGGTGATGGGACTGCTCTCATGGTTGCAGAGATAGCAACTAGCCGCTGTAGAATCTTTCTTGGAGAATCGAACGGCTGAAATCCATTTGATGAGAATAGATGTCAATTCAAGCGTGGAGCCAATATACTTTGCTTCTCGTCACGGTTGTTTGTCACCTGTCACTTCCAACACGAAGACCCTTATCTTTCATCCAGGAGAAAAAAACAAGTCACGGTGGTGATGATGATCATGATAGCTCATGCTTTATCTGAGGCTCAGTCACTCTCCACTCACGGATCTTTTACAAAACATTCCAACTCTGCTTGGGACATTTCTAAACATCTATATTATATTTCATCTAAACAAATGATATCGAATATCAAAATTGCTGGGAGAATTTCTTCTCTGGCCATTTTGTGGTTTGTAAACTTTCCTGGAATGTTAACTAGACCACTCACATCCCTTCATTTTGACTCTCTGATACAAATATAATTAAACGATACAGGGTTTCATCAACAATACACAAAATTATGCATCAAATATCTATTGCATCAACAAATTTATGATTTTCCACTGCAAGTGCAAAGCATAACTACCCTCCGAGGAAAATTATGTATCAAACAGTATATGATTTTCTACTGAAAGTGCAGTATACGTCTACCCTAACGTATAACATGACAGTTTTCCAAAATATTTTCTCCTAATCTTCATTATTATCATCGTCGACGATAGCATCGGAGTCGGATTCTTACATCTGATAAATGTAAAGACCATCAATCTTCTCCAAGATCTCATCATCCTCGAAAGAGTAGTACCCTTTCGCATCAATAATTTTTCCTTCAGTTTTTGTAATTTTTTCGATCCAGGAGACAGGAAGGCATTGGCAGCAATGGGGAGTCTCTTCTTCAGAATTAAGTTGGTTCTGATATCTGAACTGAAACAAAATTTATGCCGGTAAGTAACATTTGTTGCAGACAAGAAATATATATTATTTTAGACAAACAAAGAAAAAATCATCTAAAAAAATGATATCAAATATAAAAACTGCAGTCATTATTAAACTATTATTTCTCTCAAGCAAAATCCTCAATCTCTATAATTAGCATAAGTTGATTTCTCAGAATAGCATTTCAATTTCTATAATCATTCATCTTTGAAAGTTAAAATTAATTTTCTTCTATCACAATAATAATTATACTTTGATCAGTTACAAATCTACAGAGGATCACCATTCAATGAAACCAGCTTTAATAGAAAGGCATAGAATAGAAGAAAGAACTATATATCTTACTGCATGCTCACAACATGGAAAAAACAAAAACTTGGGTTTTGTATACGTATAAATATTATTCCTTCCGATAATGTGGCCAAACCTAAAAGGTCAGAATAAATTCCCATATTGATCGTGGGATTCTCCAAATTTTTAAGATTTTAAAACATTTAGTGATATATATATATATAGCAAAAAAAAAAAAAAAGGCACATGTTTTACAAAAGGGATTTGCAAAATATGAAACTCAATTTAACTTAACACATTTTTCCAAATTTCAAAATGAAGGTTATGTATATTGGGTTGGTTTTTTATTTGCCAAGAATAATTGATTTTATTTTTATAATTTATTTATTTTTGCTTTTTAAGTTTATTCTAATTTTCTTAAGTTGATTTTTGTCATCTTTATTAAACAACATTTTGCATTTTTTCAATGAAACTTGTCTAGAAATATAGTTATAGTACTATAATTTACATGAGAAACTAATTGAGCTTAATTTAACTAATTCATGTATGAGGATTAGTTCAATCAATTTGGATTCAGATCTAGCTCTACAAACCAACAGAGCAGAGCATATATGGCAATTGTTTCAACGCTTCAAGCCTCAGTCAAAATCCAATAGAAATTCAAAGCAACAGAACATTTACATCAGAATTTAGTAATGAAAACCAATTCCCAAGTAACCAGAATACCAGACACACAATATGACAAAAATTTCCGCTAGTCTTCGTTATCACCACTACCATCGGATAAGGATGAATATATTAAAAACTTGTAAAGGCCATAAATCTTCTGTAAGATCTGATCATCCTCAAAAGAGAACATTTTTACATCAATTTTTTTTTTCCTCCAGATTTTGTAACTTCTTTTATGCAATTTTGCCTGCATGAGACAGGAAGGCATTGGGAGGAAAGGGGAGTCTCTTCTTCCCAATTAAATTGGTTCTTATATGAGAACTGAAACAAAAGTTCTGGCAGTAAGATACATTTGTTGCACGCACGAAGTAGACATTATTTTGGAAAAAGGAAGAAAACAAAATCTAAACAAATGATATCAAATATCAACATTGCAGTCAGAATATCTTCTTGGGCAAAAGGTTTCAGTAACAGTGAAGTGTTATTCAATGATCATTCTCTTGCCATGGAGAAAAGAGTGCTTTTAACAATTTTGTGGTTTGTCAATGCTAATGGGGCAAGTTCAGCAAATCACTTACCTCCATTCAGTTAACCCTATGAAACAAATACTAACAAAGTACAAAGTTCATTAACAATATGCAAAATCATGAATCAAATATCAAATGTCTATTGCATCAACCGATATATGATTTTCCACTGCAAGTGCAGCACGTCTACCGTAAGGTGTATTAAGGATGCTATAGTTGCTTATAACTAGTAAAAACAGAATATGAAACATCCACCAATATATATATACATATAGACTCCAAAACTGCGGAATTCAACAGAAAAATTTCCCCAAAACCCTGAAGTAATTCAAAATGGTGGCGAACCTTTTAAATTTATTATTATGTATGTATTTTCAACTTACTTGATCCTCAAGCATATGTATCAACTAAAGACTCATTATTTTAGAAATATAGATGGATGTTCAAGTGCTATGATTTCATACATACGAAACCAACCCCATTACCAAACAGTTATGGAAAGATGAGGTCTCACATCAATGTGGTATAAATAATGGTTTGGTTTAAATCTTTTCGCTAGGTAGA
This sequence comes from Bursera cuneata, assembly GCA_026212285.1. Lineage (NCBI taxonomy): Eukaryota > Viridiplantae > Streptophyta > Magnoliopsida > Sapindales > Burseraceae > Bursera > Bursera cuneata. The sequence continues at coordinate 4,573 of JANLJB010001749.1, read as the reverse complement.
TAAAATTAAGATTAATGCTCATTTTTTCACATATCAAAAACTCCAACTTCAGAATCTTAAAGTTGATCCATGCTTGTTAAAGAATCAATGAATACACACAAGACAATTAGCATTAGAAAGATGAAAAAAAATCCTTTGTGGATCTTGGATGCATAACTATCTTACAACATCCACACAATATGGAATAAGCATTGTATTCTCAAAACTGAAATTCAGTACACTTTCAGCCAAATCCAAGGCATTTGAGGAGAAGGATATCATGTCACCACTACATTTGAAGATACTTAAATGTGGAGTCTTAGTCTTGATTTCAACCAAGTCCGAACAGTTATTGATGATCAATTCCTTAATACGGGGATTTGAAATCTTAATAGCCCTTAATTCACACCCACTCTTTTAAATACACCCCATTTTTGTTTTCTTAAAAAAAACTAAAATCATTAGATAACCATGTTTGTAATTACGAAAATAAATTATGTGGCTGATTAAACAAAAGTTTTATTGGAAATTGGTGTGAAAAATAATTTTGTAGCTATTTTCATTATTATATTTTAAAAAGATTAAAATAATTAGATAACCATGCAAATAATTCCAAAATGAAAAGTTATGTGGTTAATTAAAAGTAAGTATATTTAATTACTTATACATAAGAAAAAGAAATTAGAAATAAAAAAGAGGTACTCTAAATGACTTTTTTTAAGTAAACATTTAAAAATAGAAATTAGACATAAAATAAAAAGGTATTTTAGAATACCTTATTTAAGTAAATATTGGAAGCAGAAGAGAACGAAGGCTGGCGTTCGAACCTGAGGTCGGTAGAGCAGTACTCAATAAAGCACTAAGACCGCCAGGTCACATAGACACCAACCGTCGGCGCTTTCTGTTTATTATTTTAATTGAAAATGTCATTACCTAGCTCACGCTCCCCAAAAATGAAGCACAAATCTTCTAATAGTTTGTTTATTTACATTAGTTTGAGATGTTTAAGGTGATCAGTTTATGCTGCTAGATCTCGGTGGAACGGTAATAAAAAGAAGAATTCTTCACAGAAGATAAAGCTTTTGATGGCGAGAAGAAGAGAGTTTTTTTTTTTTCTTTTAATTTTTGTGTATTTAGTGAGTTTGGTGGCCATAACTATTAAATGAAGGTTGAAATCTCGACTGTTTTCTTCATAGTTATGCTGAAATACGGAATACTGATGAAATCTCAACTCGTTCCTTCAGTTTTTACGAGATCTATCAAATCTCGACTCTTGTCTCCTTTTTCTGAATATTTGTACTTTTTCTTTTGAGGTTGTATTCTCATGTATAATTTGTAGCATACTTGCGGGATTTAAACAGATAACTTGGCTTGAAGAGCATGGTCTGCAACATTAGTTATAAATTACTAAAGCTCTCTGGCTTTTGCATATAGTCTTACAAAAGATTTACTACGGAAACCTAAGAGGTGAAGGCATGCTTCCAGCTGTGAAGTTGGTGTGTTGTGATAGGAAAAAGGATTAGGAAAGTGAATATATCAGTATTTATCTTATAAGGTTTCTTCAACACTCATATTCTAAAAATACGTAATAATATTATATTATAATCATTCAAATTCAACCAGGTTTTGCAGGAATTTTTATTCTTCAAATACCTAAATTTTGTTATAACGAAGAATTAATTAAATAGATAAAAATCATTGGTCAATTACATGCTAACAACATCACATCATAAACTAATGGAGATATTTACTCTAACTTCTCAATTAAATTTTGAAAAAATATTTAACTCCAGACTTTCGTTAAACTAATATTTACTCCCTAAAAATTATCACTATTTTCGTAAAAATTAACAATTATCCAAAAAAAAAAAAATTCTGAAGGATAAATGTTAGTTTTTGATAGATAAATATTTATTTAATAAAAATTTGAAGTTAAGTATTTTTTTTAAATTTAATCGGGGGCCAATAAAATTTGCTTAGACTAATGCTTCTACGTTGTTTTATGCATTTTACGCCACAACATTGCTTTTATCACACTTAAAATGCTTTCAACATGATCATTAAATGCTTTCAACATAATCATTAAACCCCTATGATGCAAACAAATATTTATTCACTGAAAATCCATCCTTAAGTTACAATGGTCAAAATCTATCCTATACAAATATCAGATAACTAGTACAAAACCGAATGAAGTAAAAATCGCATCTATGATTTTAAAATAACGATGTTGTTCGATTGATATAGTTGGGACGCATGGCTCCAAAATTGATTCAAAGAGGCAAAAAAAGAAAAAAAAAGAACAACTATATTTTACTTCGGAGAAAAACAAAAGTACACCTTGTTCGATCAAAGAAATAATTAAATGATCCAAATAATTGAACAATTACATTAAACTTCTTTGCAACATTATTTATTAGAAATAAATTTTCTAACACTTAAACATTATTTAATAGAAATTATTTTTGACGTTTAACTTGAGAAATTTAATAGATCGCTTGTTTCATTCCTCACTCATTTAATTTTCAAATCCATTCAATTAACTATATTCTATTTAAAAAAAAAAAGAACTCTTAATCTATTTTTTGTACTAGTAGAAAAATAAAACATATTAAATATCATGTTAAAATTAATGTCTATTTTTGTCTTTTTTAATAATAAATTAAACTTTTTTTTAGAAATTAAAATGAATTAAAATTATATTAAAAATTAGTATCATATAATAAATATATGGATATAAGCTCGTGAACTAGACCTAGACCTTGACCATTTCACAGCAGACCCGATCTTGTCTAACCTGCCACCATTTCAGTCTGGCATAAAGGCCTGCTCAGCTTGTCCATTCCGACCTTTTGCCAAGTCCATGTCCACTTTTCAAATGGGAGAAATGATGATAAAACACTATGCACCTCTTCTTGGCATCACAAGCTTGATTCTAGCCAATAAATCTCAACTCTTTTCTTTTGTCAACCATTCCTCTACGTTCATTCCACAAAATCTATAATTTGTAATTCTGCAGCGAAGTCCAAACTGTGCACCATCGCAAATTATGTGTACTTTGCATTATGAAACGCTGCAGCTCTATTCACATCAAGAAAAAACAATATGACTATTGAGAAAACTATTTCAATAGTTAAAGATAAGATAAAAAAAATATTTTATACGAGGGCAAATATGATATTAATTTGTTATTATTTACAAATTATACGGGGGATTTATGGAAAATAGCCAAATGAGAGGGGACCTAATGGAAACAAACTAACCATGTTGTGGGGAATTTACCAAAATAACCAAATTTGAGGGAGTTCTTTAAAAAATAATCAACCTCCTGATTTTCTTTGATTTATCTAACCAAACCCAGATAAATGATAATTATACCTTGATAAATCAAAATGACTGTCTGATAAATTAAAATGAAAGTCTGACAAGTCAAATAACGGTGTGACGACTTGACAAGTCAAAATGACTGTCTGACGAGTCAAAATGATAGTTCGGTGAGTACAATGACGGTCTGACTATTAAAATGACCGTCCGACGAGTAAAATGACGGTCTGACGACTAAAATAACTGTACAACGAGTAAAATAATTATCTGATAAGTCGAAATGACTATCCAACGAATTAAAATGATTGCCCAACGAGCTAAAATAACTGTCCAACGAGCTGAAATGATTATTCAACAGATTTTTTGATGACTGTCCTATTGGAAAGTGTTAGACAAACTAACCATAAACGTCACGTGGTCTATGTTCAAAGTATTCACAACACATAAGTATTCACATTACAGTCTCTAATATATGACTATTCTTCATCTTCAATCTAGCTCTAATCATTAATACTAAATGGACATTAAAGAAAAATGATGATTGGGTGAGTTAGACAATTATTATTTATTTTACAATATTGTTTACATTTATAGAAAATAGTATTACTCTAAGGGCAAAGGTATATCTCTAATAGATAACAGGTTCCAAATTTGGCAAGTTGTTTAATGTGAAACAAACAAATGCTTCTACAACGAGAGAGTGGTATTTTAGTGGCAATAGCATCCAAATACTACAGTTGAAATAAGTGTTACATAATATTACATTCAAGAAAATTCATGATGAGAATGGCATTAAGCTGACCCTATATTATATTCTGGAGAGGTTCATACTCATAAAAAGTCGTAAACACACAATATCATTGACTTATTTTATATTGTTTGATGATTTGACAAAATTCAATACTTTAAATTGTTTCTTTGACAAAATTCAATGCTTACCCCTGGGGTACAGTGACATACGAAAATATTTTCTTTACCCTTTGTTTCTTGAAACACTGACTTCGTCTTTCGGGCACAAAAGAAAATATTTTTGTATGCTATTGTACCCCTAGGATAAGTATTGAATTTCGTCAAATAATCAAATAATGTAACATAAGTCAAAGATACTGTACGTTTATGACTTTTTGTAAATATAAACCTCCTAAAAATGTAATATAGGGCCAACTTATGATATATTATCTCATTCTTTTCTCATTTATATGTTTTGCATTATCGTTTTTTTTTAAAATGAAATATATATATATATATATATATATATATATATATATAA
>JANLJB010001746.1:0-13143 GCA_026212285.1 Bursera cuneata | reverse complement strand
CTGTCTTGAATGCCTTGGCTAGAAGCCTCTGAAGCTTCCTCTTCTCGCAATAACTAATGATGTTTAATATTTAATTAAAGGAGATTAACAACCCACCAACTGTACTCAACTATAGCAAAGGGGCATCCGCTTGATCTCAACTCAATTATTCTCAATAATCAATTACATGTTCTTAGCACTCACCATTACTCTGTTCAACTAATAAGACATCACTCAATCATATTTAATCTATTAACTAACCTTTGCTACGACGTACCTTTTGCTTTTTATTATCTTAATCAAATCAACCTTTCAAACCCCACAAAGTCCAACTTTCATCACTGCCTAGCAACCCTCATAATTAACATTAATCCCATAACATAAAATTAAATCCCCACAAAGATGTCGTGTACTCAAGTAGTTGCTCGTCAAGATCAATAGATCATATGAGCAACTGCTCATAGTTATTCATCAATTTGACAAATCTGCTGATACACTGTATTCAATGGTGTATCTAATAACTTATGGACATGAAAATAAAAATAAAAAAAATCTGCAAACTTAGTTGTTTTCTTCTAGAATGCTTTTCTTAAAAAGGGTTTTCAAATATTTTATATTAAAACGTGGGTAGAAGTAGTTTAAGCTATCTTGAATATTTGATTGTAGTTGGAAATTAAATTAAATTAAGCAAGATAGTCATAGACATAGACATGTTTCAGTGAATTCATGTGAGGCAAGGGAATAGCTAGCAACATTGGCTGGCCACATGCACTCACCATCTCTTAAGCAATGTGTGATGTTTGGTTGAGACTTCTTTAGTCTTTACTAACATGCAATCAAATCCAAAAAGAAAAAGGGATTACCAGAGATCTCATCATCCTTGTTCCCTCTTTTAGAATATGATGACTAGCTTTATCATATTATATTTATTATATACTTTTATGTGTATGCAATGCAAGTACTATACTTTCTTTTGCTTTTGGACTCTACTTAAATTAATGTAAGAATATGAAAGAAAATCAAGACACTTCATACCTAAGTTCCCCACCGACTTCTCCACTTTACCTCTATCTTTTATGCTTCTTTCGAAACATTTAGTGGCATAGCATGCATTGGAATGGAGTCATGTCCAATTACATGATGAATTGCCCACTTATTGGTTACTTGTTGGTAATTGATTGATACTCATACTTTTAATTAATTGTTTTAGAAAGTTATTTATATGTTGAAAATTTGTTTTTCATTCCAAGAATAGTCCCTTTCAATGTTTATAAGCAATATCGTTTAAGTGTACTTGATCGGTAATATTATTAAACCGGTAAGAGTTCTTCAAAGTGGGTGTATGTTTCATTAATGACATATCATTACTTAAGCGATGAATATTTATATGAAATAAATGATGGATATAAAGTGAAAATCAAAATCCTTTGTATATTTAAAGAACTCATCCGAAGATTAGTAATAACAACCTTACACTACAAGTTTATATAAAAGATGATACAACCTTTTGGAATATTCATTCTACAAAGACTATTGTTGTCAAGGCAATTACTTAATGAATGTGTTCTTCTCACCACAATCCTTCTAGGGACTCAAAGTGAAAAATATTTATTTTATGTTATTCAATAAAAGTTTTTCTTTCCAAAAGTTTTTCCAACTCTAACCCTTATCAAATTTTGATATGTTATTATTTATTAAAAGGAATATTTGTCACCTACCAATTGCTATCATGGGTCCATCTTGCATAACCCATGTACATTTTGAATTCTTTAAATTTGTTTTGTTTTCTCAAAATTTAGGTTTACTTGCTTGTCAAAGAGAGAAGGAGGAAAAAATAAAATAAAAAAGTTGTTCAACCTTGTAAGTTATAATAATATATTGAAAAACAAAGCATAACACATGTTGCAATCAAAACAGCATGAAGACCCAACTCAAATTGTTTGAAATCTCAATTATGATTATTCGAAATCACAATTATAATCTAAGACCACTTTATGTAGATTGTATTTTTATACATAATAATAATACATGTACTTTGTATTCACTACATTCATAAATATATTCTACAGAATTGATGTCATGTTAGTACTTTAATTGAGTTTGAAGAGGGTATTTTGGTAATTTAAAGTGGCGTGCTAGTTTGATTGGTTTGTCATGATTGAGTGGCCATATTATGATAGTATTGAAAAATATCAAGTTGCTAAAGAGCTTACGGAACCATGATTTAAGTACATTTGATTGTGATTATGACATGCATAAAACATGACAAGTTTTTGTCACTTGCCCATGTTTTGTATTTTTTTTGCTATGTGGAAGAAAATTGTGGGCATTGAGACAAATAATGCTTGATTGAAGATTGTAGAAGAATATTTAATTATTTGTTTTTGTTTTGTATGTTTCCTTCATTTGATATTCATGTGCAAAAGTTATTGGAATCTTAAGAAAACCACAGCCTCAATTTCTCATTCTCAACAAAAAATCAAAGCTATTGGAGCCCATTTGGTGCCAATTGCCATGTTCCCTTTATTGGCTTTTTTCTTCTTCTTCTAGCTATCAATTTGGTTTTTACTTTTTCACTTATTGGTTTCTCACTTGTTGTATACATATTGAGGGAGATGGCTCTTGAAGCTAGCTAGCTAGGGACCTCAAAAGATTATGAAATATTATTCAATTGGGTTCTGTTTTTGTGATGGAATTTGAACACAATCCATAGAGAATCAATTTGGTTCTTTATTCTTTTACTAAACCAAGCTAAAATAATAGTTTATAATTTCAACTAAGTGGAGGGTTTTTGTTTGTTCTTGTCACCTTAAAAAGTAGAAGCTTTTGTATTTAAGCATGCTCATGATAACTTTATTTGTATGTGAGAAACTGAATTCATACTTTGAGATTTTGAAAAGTATGCATATGCATGCAATTTTTAAATTTCTCTTTTGAAGAAGATCAGAAATCTTTCTGTTTCTGTTTTCAACATAGTATTAGGAAAAATGATGTATAAATAAATAGAAGAAAACAAACACAAGACAATGGAGCCAACTTCAAGGTATCAAAGCATACTCTATACCAGTTTATTAATAATTTTCTTCTGGTAATAGCACATGTTGAAGTTTCAATTTTAATAAACTTGCAAATCAAATACATCTTTTGGTTTTTGAGCTATCATGTGTTAACAGTACTTTGGCTACTGAAAACAATGCTCCCTGCACATGGGAAACCCTCTTAAGAAATCGATGTGTCTTTTCAACTTTTTCATTTCCAATACTCTTGTTGGTAGTAATACTGCTCTCTTGCTTTTAACTTTGTTTCAATCTTTAATTTCATTTACCAGCTTTTCATTTTATATGTTTTTTTGCTTTCTTTCTCTCTTTATTGATGTATGTGCTGTTCCAATGTTAGAGGATTGTCTGATCTCATAACATTATTGTACTTCTATTTCTTGGTAGACAATTATGAACTGCATGAAATGAAATTTTGGTTGGTTTGTGTTTGGTTTGGCTAAGGTGGTTTTGAGCATCTTGAATTGGACATGTCTTATAGTGTTTCTGTTCCTACTTAAAGGCATATATGCCTCTCCGATGCTAATTAACTTGACCCAGATCAGTTAATATTTATATATAAATATTTTCTAGATGGCTAGTTTAGAGATGCAAAAAGTGTTTTTGATACAGAAAACAAGTGAAATGATTCTTCAAAAACCATACTTCAGTAAAACGTTTTTCAGGATCTGAAAGGAGAAGTGCTTGTGCTTCTTCCAAGAAATGTTTTTACCTGTTGGGATTAAGACAATAGCATAGTTGAGAGACTCTTTCGATTTTTAGCATTTCTATTGTTTTATTTAATTGTCTAATCAAATTCAAATTTAAAAATAAAAATACCTTTTCAGATCAGTTGTTAGTGCACTTAAATATAATTGGTATATCATCTTGTCATGGCGAGTTACACTTCTATAATCCAATATCTTTTTTGTTTGTGTTCATAAGATTATCATATCTCACGAGGTTTTTCTACCAACACACCTAACAACAACTTGGTAGAAAAAGAGTTCTTGGAATAATTTGTAAGTTTTGAAGAGGGTCTAAATTATTGCGTTGTTAGTCAAACAAATTGTGCAACATGGCGAGGGAACTAGTGCTGGAATGAAGGGAAGGGAAGGAAGAGAGAGTAGATAATTGATGAGCTCATGATGGCTGCTACTGATTTGGATTAACCATTGAGGAGAACTAGAATATCCTTGACTTCAACTGCTAGAAAAAGCTTGTCTAAATAGATGAAAATTACTATATTCAATTCAATGGACAAATCACAAAAGAGTCACTTTTCAAACACTTGCAGTTCCCCTTCCAATTTGACAACCTTCCAGGTGAAATCAATAGTTGAAGCCTGCAATATGCTGATAAGAATAAGACTGCTGCATTGTCTTGTACAAATTATGTACTATTGATGATTTTTTAAAAGAGCACTCAAAATGTATACAATTTGTAATCAGACACATACACAACACAAGCCACTGTTCAAGTTCCCTGCAGATATTCAATCAAACAAAAACAAAAGCATTCACACAAGTCTCAACAGGTGAAGATTAGAGAAATAGCTAATACATTAAGCAGGTCTTGAAATTCCATAATCATAGCAGTCAAATTTACGGACCAAGAACTTAATAATGTTCTTATTTCTTAACACACAGTACACCCTCATGGTAATATTAATTAATTACTTGCCCCAGGCTAATTAAAACTACTACAAGTAGATAATCACTCTCTGGCCTCTCTTTTTCTCTCGCAAGCCTTTTTGTTTAATCTTGGATAAGCTCATAGAGAGATCAAGATCAGTTCTAGTACTGAAACATGTCTGCAGCAGAAGCCATGATAGGCTGATTGAGATATGACAAGTTCATTAATGGGTTCATGAAACTGTCAATTACAGGCTCTCCAAACACAGCACCATTGCTTGCATTCAGGATAGTGATAATCTCATTCAAGGACAGTAATCTGTGGCTCAGCTCATCAGCCTTAGCTCTCAACACTGAGTTCTCGGCTTCGATGGTCAAGTAATGCTGTGTTGTCAGGTTGACTCTTGTGATGATCTCCTGATTATCCTTTCTCAGCTGAGACACCTTTGCCATCAAATCATCCAAATGCTTCTGCTTCCTCATCCTGGACCTCCTTGCCGATTCCCTGTTTGATATCATTCTCTTCCTCTTCCTCTGATCCATCAGTGCCCTCAAGTCCTCCTCAGAACCCGAGTTCTGAATTGTGGAGGACCCTGAAGATGTCCCACTTGAAGAAGCCATGAAAGTTGCAGCAGAAAGTTGTTACAGTCACCAAGAAAGTACTAAGAGAGTGATGATACTCGCAGGACCCAGACCCAGACAGTAATAAAAACCAAATAATGCAGAAAACTAGTAATATTATTGCTATTAATAGTATAGATTATAGGCTAATTAACAAAGATTAAGCTGAAAATCATGAAACGTAGTACAACCAGTAGAGGAAAACAACTGAGAAAGATTGAACAAGATGGGTCCTGCGCCTGTATGTGGAATTTATCATACACTCAGAAAACAGATTTTCACTCAGAATTGGAGACATGAATCTCAAACATCAAGAACAATAAATTGAGCATGAGTTCAAGAAAGAGAGCACCACTTTCAATGAGAAAAACAAACGAGCAGAAAGTTTAACGTTTTGGACAGTACCAAAAACAAAAACATAAACCCAACAAAACAAAGCTTCAAACTCGAAAGAAAATATAAGAGCAAAGATAAGATTTTTAGACTCTGAGCCACAAGGTGGAATATATAGCTGAGAACAAAGAACAAAATGGCTTCAAAGTGAAGCTGAAAAAATGGTAAAATATCTCAACAAGGAGAGAAAGAAAGCTAGAAGAAGATGCTTATAGATTGGTGAGGAAGAAAAGGAAAAGTAGAAGAGGGGTTTGAAGGGTTTGAGGCATGGAATTTATAGAGCAAAAGCAGCCCAACAAGTTGATTTATTTATTTATTTAAAAAAAAACTGTTCTTAGAAATTAATAACAAAAAGTTGTTTAATGCAAAAATGAGAAAATATTTTGATTAAATTAAAAGAAAGAAAGAAATTTGGAATCTCTTCAGAGAGGAAAAAGGTTTGTTGGGAAAAGTTGATGGGACATGTGAGGTGAAGAGAGAGATGAGTGAGTCCACAACCGTCCAGATCCAGCTGGGTACCAACAATCTGAGTTTACATCATGCTGGGTTGTTTAATCCTTAAACTATGTATAGTAAATAGTCATTTCTTCATCCAACCCAACTCAAACTCATCTAACTCTTTCCCTGGTAACATCTACATGTGATGCAACCATGAAAATGACTTATGTTCTGGAAATTTGTAGAACCATCCCACAATTAAAATATGCTCTTAGAACATTATCTGATGTGATACCTCCTAAACATATAATTATAGTAATAATATTTCATATTTTTATCTCATTAATTTTATAGAATACCCTTATGTTTTATCTTATAATCAAATAAAGATTATATATAAAAGTACCTTAATGATTTTAACATTACCCCATTTTTTTTTATAGGAGAAAGAAGGAAACTTGGTGTTCCAATTTTATATTTGTTAAATATTTTGCCAGATGGAAACTTGGTCTTGCGTTTGGACTTTGGAATGGCTTTCTGGGCATGCTTTGAGATGTGTGTGAAGAATACTGAAATCACACTTCCCCAAATGTTGCCTATCTTTCACCAAAACCAGTAGCAGTAACCAGAAATTGATCTTCTGGTGGTGGTGGTGGTGGCTGTTACAGGTGTTTAAGTGCCCTAATGATTTCCTGACACGAGTCACTTGGAAATTTGCAAATCTAGGGATGTAGGTGGTTTCATTTATTTCCTGACACTATCAGAGATTCTCCAAAATCAAAATTGAAGTAAATGCCCCGGTTGACATTTTCTGTGAAAAAAACTGGCCTTGGAGGGTTTTCTGTCTTTTGATCTCTAGACAGTGAGATTCCCTTTTCAAGCGAACGTTGCTCGCTTGCTTGCCTGCCTGGTCCTGTAATTAATGTAGTAGTTACTGCAATTTTGCAGGAAAAAGTTGGTGGCAACTGGCATTGGTGTGCCAAGTTGTGAGTTTCTGTGCAATGCTCATGGTGATGGTCTCACAGTTGCCGTGGTGAAAGCAAAAAAAAAAAAAATAACAAAATTCTTTGAAAAAAAAAAAAAACGAATCTTNGTGGTGAAAGCAAAAAAAAAAAATAACAAAATTCTTTGAAAAAAAAAAAAAACGAATCTTGTAAAAGTAACAGAGAATTCATATCCAGTGTGATTTGGGAAAGATTTCTTCGGAAAGTTTGAGTGTCATCTTCTGTTGTGCTTGTGAGTGAACCACGGCATAGATTGAACAGAATGATTTGATATGTTATGATAGTAAATTTTGAAGTTGAAAATTTAACATTTTCGATCACATTCTTCCAAACAAATTTAACCAAAATTAAGATTTTTTAAAAAATAATCAATTTTTTAAAATATTTAGATGTCAAACCTATTCTCAACATATTTATCGGGTTATCGAAATGCACTTTACGATTTTTTTGTATATTATTATAGAATTCGTTTAAATAAAATAATATATATAGTTGGGTGAAAATCACTTTTGACCATTTATAACATTTTTAATAATTTCAATGTTATTTTAAATTATGCCCCAAAAATAAAATTATTAGACGCAACAAAACTATACACTTTTGAACTATGAAGTAGTTGACCAAAATGTAAATTAATTGAATCTTAAAATAAAGAGCTTTCTAGTAAACATGTATACACGTGAATGAATACACCAATTTGATTCTAATAATCTATTTTTATTTTAAAGGAAAGAAAACAAATAAATGCTTTTTCGCTTATCTTGGGTATAACTTTACGAGAAAAAAAAAATACCATAACGACCCATATTAGAACTAAAAAACTTATATACTATCCTTTGAAGACGTGTAACAGTTTTTCAGAAGCACTATATAATTTTCGAGATGCTAATATGTGCCTTCATGACACATATTAAAAAAACTCTAAAATAAAAAGGTATATCTATAAACAACATCAAATTTCTATCAAATCAACATAGTTTAAATTGTTATTTTATCATCTTTTATGTCGTACTCTTTCTCTTTTGATTTGGTAGAATGTATGAAAAAATGTTAAACCTCAATTTCAACTTGGCCAAGTGCCTTCAATGTTAAGAAACCAATTGAATATTAGTGCCCAACCACCCTTCTTGAAAGATTGAAAGGTCATTGTTGTGTTTATTATTTTTGCTATAAAACTTTTTTAATGTGTCATTTTCAAAATATTAGGTAGGCCCATCAAAATATATAAAAATCTTTTGAAGATATACTTGTTTTTTTAAATTGAATTAAATAATTTTCTTTTTGACATTGTTCTCCCATGCGAAGGAATAGTATTTCAAACAAGAGAAATATATTTTGATTGGTAAAAATTAAAAATTAAAAATTAAAAAGAAAAAAGACACTCTAATCCTATGATATAGGTGTTAGTATTAAGTGAACTCTTGTTACTAACCTTGTCTTGGGCTTGGCTCAAGTTGGAACAGTTTGGGCTCAATTTTGTACTGTTGTTATCTTAGCTCGGCCCAACAATAATGTGGGCTTACTAAGGCCCATGAATCAGACCATTCTACTGTTACTTTGATTATTTAGCTATTCAGAGTTACAGAAACAAGCAATAAGTGATAGTTGTCTGTGCTTCGGCATTGGCACTGGTAAGACCAGAAATTTTGATTTTGATATTTCATCTTGATTCGATCAATAACGACTAGATTGCCCTTTGACTTTTTTTTTCTTAATATTCGTTTGTTTTAGGGTTTACCGTGGCAGGTTTTAATTTTACTGGCCTTTTATTTATTTTGTTGAGGCAATGTTCAAATTGGTTGCACTGTGTAGGTTTCTGGATTTGCAAGAACTGAAATATAAGGGTAATAACGGTATTAGGGGTGTCAATGCAAAATTTTCAAACTAGTGTGTTTTTGGGATAGCGTAAATTCGAGGGTGAGGTAAGTGAGTTTTACCCCACATCAAATTGAAGAGTCGCGAGAGGTGTAGATTCGAACCCGCGACCGTAGCCATAGAAGCACCAAACTTGGGTTATAGTTAGCCATTAGACCAGGAAGCTCGTGGCTAGCCGACGTGTCTTCGAATTCTATTCGATACTTGTCTGCGACATCGTTTTTCGCACCCCTGCTCAGCGTCGGCGTCTCTCGGAGAGCTCTCTCTCTCCCTCTCTCAAACCCTAGAATCGCTCCAGACTTGGACGCTTGCCTCAGACGATAGAGCAAAGGTACTCTCACCATCTCTTCGTATCTCTTTCTTATGCAGTTAATTTATAGATGTTTGTTCAGCTGTAATGGAATGTAATCGATGAGCATAATGCATGTCGTGGAAACTTTCACTGTGATGATATGGAAATGTTTAATTTATATTTTGTTCTAAATATACTGAGAGAAAGGTAAATATGTTTAGCAAATTTTTTTTATCTTTTGTTCAAGTAAATAGATTATCATTTTCTTTTTCTCCAAGTTAACTGAAATTTATCTATTTTGAAAATCTTTGTTTTGATTCTGTGAAATATTTGCCATTGGAGAACACAAACTTGATGTTTGTGCTCTCTTTGTTCTGTTGGTTCTCAGGAGTTATTATTATTATTAATTTTTTTTTTCCTTCAAAATATTGTATACAGCTGATATTGTTAGTGCTCAACTCAATGGATCTGGATGAGGATCTTTTTGCTGATGATTCTCAGCCTGCAGTGAATCACGGTAAGAGTGATTTACAAAACAAAAGCAAAAAATAAAATGAAATGAAAAATGAAAAAAGAAAACTAACCTCTCATTTTAAACTCTGTATTTACATAATGGATTGTGGTTTGATATTGAATCCTTTGACAGGCCGTGGCAGGTTTCAACCAAGAGCCAAACCAAAACCTAGAAAGGAAGCAACTTCATCTATTTCTTCTTCACTTGCTAGCAACACAAAGGAAAAGGCCCTTTCAGAATCTTTGCCCAGCTTGGACACAACGCAATCTGTTCAGCCTGTTGATATAGAGGGTAGTGAATTGACAAATCCTGTTGGTTCTTCTGGGGTGATCTCAGCTGTCCCTGAAACTAAAGAACCATTGGAAAATAATGAAGAACAAAGATCAGGAATTCTAAGTTTGGGTGAAAACTCGAAATTGCAAGCATCCAAAGCTGATGCAATGAGAGATGAAATGGATTCCATAGATGTTCTACCTACTGAGGTTCAGGGAAAATGTGATGGACATTCTAGTTTTGAAGTATTGACAAACGAGGTAAAAATTTAAGGATTTTTCTTGCTCAAAATCAGCAAACTATGCCTAGCTTTTCTTGAGTTTTATTCACTTGAAAATTTTATTTGTTTTAGGCAGACTCCATTAATTTTGATTACACTTTTGCCAATGTTAATCTTCAGCCTACTGCAGGACATGGTTAGTTATCTGTTGTACCTTTTAAATCGTGTATTTAGAATTTTCTTCTTGCTTCTAGGGTGGTAGTTGTAATTAAATTAAATATATGGCGCTGAGTGCTGGGGACAAGTATCAGTCCTATTGCTATTGCATTAAGCAATTTTTTCAGCCTATTGATGTTACTGACAAAAACAACTTGACAGATTCAGTTGGTTTGTCCTTTGCTACCTTAGAAACTGCTGGGGTTGTAGAAAATTTGAAAGAAAATGAGTTCTCTGCAAATTCCATCGATTTGGAGATTGCAGTCTCTGATGACTGTGAAGCTTTGAACCCTGCCTCTAAAAATCCAATGGGAGGTAAAAAAAAAAAAAAANTTCTTTTTTCTCCTATTGCTGTTTTCATTCTATGTTGACAAGTTATATTATTTTTAGAATGCAGACATGCTTTCTGGTATGGAAATCCTCAACAATTTTTCCAACCAAACTACACACGAGACAGGTAAGTTATGAAGCATCATAAACCTGCTATGACACCTTATTAGTTGCGTCTCTTGCCTCTAGTGATTACTTTATATAATTCAGATACGCCTGCTCTTCTTGATTCTGATAATAAGAATGGAGGTGAAAATGCTGGTATCCAAGGTCAAAGTTCTGTTGACATTTTAACATCAAGGGAATGTGACACTGAATATGGTTGCCCTGATTTGTTCATGGCCCAAGATCCAGTAACCTACAGTGGAGTGTCTATTTTTGATAATGATGGAGGTATTCCTGTTGATGATGGAAGGTTGGAAACAGAGGTGAAAACAAACACTACTGAAGAAAAGATCACATAATTTTTGTTTCAAATATTATGTGGATTAATTTGGTCTAAATATTGGTTGGTTAGGTTCAGCATCCAAGGGCCTTCTCTGACTTGGCTTTTATAGATTTTATATCTGAGGCAGCTGTTGCACCTGGTATTAGAAAGCCACCTGCTTGTATTAATTTTACTCTTTTGTATTCTATTTTTGAGATTTTATTAAACCTGTTTTGATTTTAGGGAGGCATGCTGGGAAATACAAGCCCAAACCCAAGCTACGAACTGAGAAGGAGATACCTGATACTAGTGTGGTTCGTCCTGATACGGTTGAATCTGTTATGCTTCCACCAATTGCTCAGTTTGTGCCTTCTGAAACTGAATGCATGTCTGGGGGCTCAGTTCCTGTCCTTCCACCTGATCATGTGTTTGATTACTCATCCATAGACTTGGGCGATATTATTGATCATACAACCTCTGAACTCCCAACAAATGAAGAATTGACCAATCCTGTAGAAACTTCTCATGCAGATGCTACCACTTCTGGGGATATGCAGCCAGAGGATGTTCATGGAATTGCTAAAAACCTGGTAACATATTATTGAAAATTGTTTCTTCTGATTTTTTTTTTATTCATATAAAATACTTTGCTGAATTGTGTTAACCGGATCAAACCCTTTTTGTTTTCTCTCTCTTTCATAGAGTTCTATGGGTAGGAAAAGAAAAGCATCTACAATTTCAAATTTTTCTCAGAGGTCAAAGGAATCTTCTTTGAATGGTAAGGAGGCTAAAGGTGGCAAGTCATCAGGACAGCTCAAAAAGCATGCAGCTGTTCCTGAACTAGTTGATGAGGCTTATAATAATAGCAACTTCACTGCTGAACCTCCGGGTAGTAATGTAGATGACGATGAAGGTAATGTTGAGGGATGTAGAGTGGAAAGTAAATCTCAGAAGAAAAGAGCATCAAGAAGGTCAAAGAAACCGGTGACTGAAGATGAAAAACCTGTTCGCAAGGGTAAGAAAGCCAATGAAGCATCAGAACAATCAACCAAAGAACCTTCAAAAAAGTTCTCTCATTCTACTCGTCGAAAAAGAAGGCGCGGTAATTTCAAAATAACTTCTGGGTGCCATATGTTCTGTTACATGATGATTCTCTATCCTTCAAATATTAATATATTATTCTCCATTGTAGTGAGTAAGGAATTGCTTGAGACCCCAGAGGATGAAATTGACCCTCAGAAGGTGCCTCTGAAGGATCTTATTCTTTTGGCAGAGTACAAGGAGAAGTTAGCGGTATATGGTCTGATATTCTTGTTTTTGGTTATCTTGTAAATAAAAGTTAATAATGATTTTGCTTTCATCCAAGAGTATTCCCAAGGTCATAGTTATACTATTTTTCTAATTCCTGTGTTTCTACTTGATTCTAATTTCTTCACTGACTTGAGTGTGCCCCCTTGTCCAGATTAAAGAGGCAAAATCATCAGCAACACCTATGACTGATCAAAGGTACATGAATTTTCTGAAAGAAGTTACTTATGAAACTAAAACAAGATTCATCATAATAATCTATTATCTGTTTTGCAGTGTGCGATAGTCTTTTTCTGTTTTGCATTTGTATGAATTGTCTTTCTCACTCTAATTGCAGAATGTCTTTGGGTATCTAAGTCCTGAAGGACATGAGTTGCTCTTTTTCTGCATGTTTGGCTGTGTTATGCGCTACCCAGCCATGTCTTTACAGTTTTTTTATGTGTGCAGTCAAGTGTAGGATTTATTTTTGGCAGTGGTGATCATGGGGTGGGCGGTATTTAAAAAAGGGACAATTTCAAATAATACCCTTGTGTTTTGACATAATCTCAAGTAGAAAGCAAGTTTATCATTTTCATCAACAAGAC
>JANLJB010001744.1:2548-13100 GCA_026212285.1 Bursera cuneata | reverse complement strand
CGTAGGTTATATTTGAAAATGGGTCATTGTCAACCTAAAGGCCATGAGTTTCCTTTTAGAGATTTTGGTGGATTTTCAATTGTTTCTTGGTTTGATGAATTTGATCAATGGTTGGAATATAATATAACGAAAGACGTAGGATTTTATCTTTATTGCTATCTTTTTAGGTTANGATGTTGGTGATAAAAGGTGTGTGATCACTTTATTGGTCAAGGGTTTTCAAATTGAAAAAAGAAAGAAAGATTGAATGTTCATACTAGAAATGCTGCTCATAACCAAGCTCGAAGAATGTGTGAACATTATTAAATCAAGACCAACATATTTAGACATTTTTTGATAGACACTCTTCTAAAGCACGAGTTGAGTACCGAACTCGTTTAAATGCTACAGTTGACTATGTTCGTTATTTTCTAAGGCAAGGCCTTCCATTTCGTGGTCATGATGAATCCTATGATTCAAATAACCAAGAAAATTTTCTCGAGCTTCTACGATTTCTTGCTGATCATAATGAAAATGTCTATATTGCTTTCAAGAATGCTCCTGACAATCTCAAATTAACATCACCTAAGATTTAGAAAGATATTGTAAGTGCGGCTGCAAGTGAAACTGTAAATACTATAATTAGAGATTTAGGAGATTCATTATTTTCTATATTGATTGATGAATCTCGTGATATCTCTACAAAGGAACAAATGGCTATTGTCTTGCATTATGTTAATAAGAAAATAATAGTATTTGTATTTTTAGTTTGTAATATAAAAAAGTTAAGAGTTTTAGTTTATATAATAGTATTTGTATTTTTAATACTATACATTATTTATATTCTAATTATTCTTATTTAAGTTCTAATAGAATTAATTATTGGAAAAGAAAAATATTTGAGGCAAAATTTTAAGTTTGTATTTTAGCTCAACTTAAATTTTAAAAAATAAATTTGATAGTATAAATCTTTGTTTTTTTTAGCTTTATAAAATATGGAGGCCTTAAGTAACTAAAACAAAACTGGGGTCTTAATAGACAAAGAAAAATTTTTGGGGCCTTGCCAATGGTTGGGGTCCTAGACGATTGCCTAATTTAAGCCGACCCGGGTGAGGATACCCTCCGTACTTCATGTCAATACCTCTTTGACTCCGTAAGGAGGGAGGCCATCTGTTCTAGATGAATAAACTATTAAAAAAAAAAATGGAAACTTAAATAAACTTTACTTATTTGTCATCATAATCTTCCTATGTCAAGAGTTCTTTATAGCTTAATAATGTAGCAAAAATCATATTGATATCTTGGTTTAGGCTAAATCATTAGACAAAGTCTAATTGGTTTCAAAACTTATTAATAATGAGACAACAAGTCAAATTAATATCTCTAATTAAACAAAAATACACGAGCATGCTTTGAAAATTCTACTGGGATTGGCAAATGTTGAATCCATCAAGAAAAATTTTCATCTAACCTCTTGTATATAATATACATAATAATTTTTCAAATATAAAATTGCAAACAAGCAAACGATAGAAGATCCATGATTTTTTGTATTTGTTGTTTTCCGGAAACAAAAACATGAAAATGATACCGAGCAACTTGTCTTCACATATTTTTCAAGATTTAGAAATATAAAACGTGAAAATGGATATTAAGACGAATTACTAAGCAGCCATTTATGATCAATGAATAATAAATTTATCACCAACTGCATTTCGTTAGAAAAATAATATAAATCAAAGACTTGGGGTTCGTATTAATCATTACGCTCTACAATATATTAAGAAAACTGAGCCAGTGCGTTGTACTCGATTCTCATGGGAGTCAGGTCAATTGAAGTCTAAATGAGATGGATCACGGCAAATTTGTGTACTTATTCAAATACCTCGTTTATTTTTTAAAACTTAATTTACTCGTTTTCAGTTTCTTTTTAATCAATTTTCTTTATTGCAAAACAATAACTAATCTTCCAATTATTCTGTCATTTAAATTTATATCATATATTAAGATATGATATAATTTTTTTTTTTTTTGCATAACTTTTGTCTTTAATTTTTATATATTAATATAAAAAATAGTATTACATGTATAAACTAAGTACACAAACTCTTTTATGCAAACTGATGTGACAAAACTTTGTTAATTAATATATCATTCATCTTATTTAATGTTCACCTATTAAATTATTATTTTTATTTCATTCATCCACTCATTTTGTGGTACATCATTCAGCCACTCATTCATAAGTTGATCCACTTATTTTGTGGACATCAATTTGCATACATTGTATAATTTATATGTCTAATATTAGTCATACAGATATCGGTGGTTTTGTAATCTGAACTTTTATCATTTTTGTTATGTTGTTTTGACATATAATCATAAAATGTATACATAAATTTAGAGAAAGTTCAGAATATCTTAGGATAAACTAACCGGAAGTGTAACGCATTTTAAGGGCATATATAACATTTCCATGAAAAAATATGTAAAAAAATCAACCTAAGCTACAGCCCGCCCCAGTTAAACAGTAGAGTAATAATCTATCTGGTAGAAATTAAGGTCATCAGTTCCGTGGTTGTTTGAGACTTCTTTGGTGGTTGACGTTTCCACACCATTACAGACGAYATTGTTTATGTTTTAATTTGTTTCTSAAACGTTGTAAGTCATCTCTTCYTAAGCCTATATATACCTYGCCTTATTTCCCAACCTGATCACCCCAGCATCAGCTATAGCTAGCTTCATCTCATAGTTTTCAAAGCCAAAAGAAACCAAAAGCTTTCATTCACTCATGTCAATGATCATGGTGAAGACTCAAGTTATATTTTGCCTTACATTGGCCTTGTTCATCTCTGGTAAACAACATTGTCAATGTATTTGGTTTTCTTACCTATTGCTTCTGACATGTCCACCCATGCTTGATAGATTAACTCATAAACGTATAATATATATCTTATTGATTTCTGAGCATCAATCAACCTGCTTGATGTATGTATTATTACACATGCATGATAAATGTATTATATGATGTTAACTTGACTGCCATTTAAAATTTACTACTCTTGAGATTATATATATGGTCAAACCAATAATCTCGTAGCTGCTTCTCGTACGTATTTAAAGAATTTATGCACATTTTCCTTTCAATGCAGGGGCTCACTTGGCAACAGTAAGCGTCAAAAACAATTGCCCATACACTATTTGGCCAGCAACCCTGTCAGGCGATGGCGGGGATCAGTTATCAACAACCGGTTTTGAATTAGCCGCCGGAGCAACAAACACTGTCACCGTTCGATCTCCATGGTCAGGCCGTTTCTGGGCCCGAACACAGTGCTCCTCCTCAGGCACGTTCAATTGTGCAACTGGAGACTGTGGTACAGGCCAAGTTGCATGCAATGGGAACGGTGGAGCCCCACCTGCATCCCTTGTAGAATTCACCATCGCACCAAACAACGGACAAGATTTCTTCGATCTTAGCCTTGTCGATGGCTTCAACTTGCCTGTTTCAGCAACCCCAGAAGGAGGTTCTGGTGTCAATTGCACCGCAGCCAGCTGCACAGGCAATATCAACGGGGTTTGTCCAGCAGAGCTACATGTCAAAGGGTCAGACGGGAGTGTGATTGGCTGCAAGAGTGCTTGTGTAGTGTTCAATCAGCCACATTATTGTTGTACTGGAGACTTTAGATTTGCTGAAACCTGCCCACCAACCAAATATTCTGAGATTTTCAAGAACCAGTGCCCTCAAGCTTACAGTTACGCTTATGATGATCCCAGTAGCACTTTCTCGTGCACTGGAGGAGCTAACTACGCTATTACTTTCTGCCCATGATGAAGGAGATATATAATTCAAACTCTTTACTATACTTACAATCAAACTGTATCAGACTAGAATAATAAAAGTCCTTATCGTGGACGATGAGAATTATAATTCATTCTCACAAGAATAAATTTATAGTTTGATTCTTGAATAAATTACTTGAAATAATATTATTTCTTAGAAAGTTTATATCATAATTTGAAGTGATTTTGATTTAAAGATTAGATAGGCATAATAAAACAATTAATGCGACAAAAAATATGCTGATTATAAGTAATTATATATGCATCAGGTTACTTGATCCAGAAGTTCAGATACAATATCATGTGTTGAGGGAAAAAAACAAAAGTAAGAGAGATTAATATTATCTGTTGAGGCAAAAACAAAAGTGAGACAGATTAATGGTTTTCAGGCGCGTATAATATTTTCCTTTGTGGTAACGGAAATTAAAAGTTGGAACACAGAAGCAATTAGGGTTTGGGTGTGNCTATGGAATTGATAATCACTCGAAAGCCTTTGGATAGTATGAGATCACCACATTAAGGATAAGAAACGCCAACTTAATGTTAAGAAACTCAAAATTAAGTTCACCGCTTATAGGAGTACTTCACCAAAAAGATAATAACTTAGGATAAATCAAATGTTTTAATTTTTTTTTAATAAAAATCTGAATTATTTCCTTCTTCATTTCGACTTTTGAAATATTTAAAGACTTGGAACAACCCTTCAAGGATAGGAAAAAATGATAAACTAGTATTACAACTTTTAAAAAACACAATAAATATAGCTATGACCTGGGTCAAAGCATTTATACAATTGCTTATATTTTATTATTTATCATCGTATTATTTATTAGCCTATATTGTAGCAAAAACCATATTNAATATCTTGGTTTAGGCTAAATCATTAGATAAAGAGACAACAGGTCAAATTAATATCTCTAACTATATACAATCACAATAACAAAATAATTAATATGTAATTAAACAAAAATACTCGTGAAAACTATAAAAATTCTAATGGGATTGGTAAATGTTGATAATTATCCTTGATCGACAATATACCTCATGATATATATTAACAATCCATCAAGCAAAAATTTCATCTAATCTCTTGTATATAATCTATGAAATAATTTTTTCAAATATAAAATTACAAACACGCAAGCGAACAACTGTCTTCACATTTTTCAAGATTTACAAATATAAAACGTGACAATGGATATTAAAACGAATTACTAAGCAGCCATTTATGATTAATGAATAATAAAGTTATCACCAACTGCATGTCATTAGAAAAATGATATAAATCAAAGACTTTGGCTTGGTATTAATTATTACACTACAATCATATTATTAAGAAAACTGAGCTAGTGCGTTGTACTCGGTTCTCGTAGGAGTCAGGTCAATTGAAGTCTAAATGAGATGGATCATGGCGTAGANTATTCAAACACTTCGCTTATTTTTTTGAACTTAATTTACTCGTTTTCCTTTTGTCCTTAGTTTTTGTAAATTAATATAAAGAGTAGTCTGGACACTTAACCAATAAGGATAAGCTACATCAGTTGCCAAGTATCACTTGATCCCCTTATTCAGGTAAAGGGACATGAATACAGTATTTTTATGACCCTGCTCGGTAATATTTATGCTCAGTAGGTATCTATTACGCTTTCATGTCTTCAGACTCACTTTACCAATGTCAGTATTGGTCACCACCGAGCTAATAAATATTCAGTCGAGACGGAAGGGCTTTTTGGTACTTTTCTTATGGGCATAATGTATGCTCGTTACAAAGTGGAGCATTTGGGAGTAGATCTTATTAGAGTAGAGTTATGGGTGTTCAAAATCCAATCTAATTCACAAAATTAACCGATCTAATCCAATCCAATTTTAATTGGATTTGNGTTAATTGGTGGATTGGATTGAATTTAAAAATTTAGAAAACCGAAGTAGTTGGATAGGTTGGTAGATTATACTATAAAATTATGTCACTAAGCGATCCAATCCAAACAAGAAATAATATAACGTAGTCCATCTTGATGATTTTACCTAAAACACATATGAAATTTGAATATTCTACTTCACCAAAAAAAAGTCTAAAAACTACTATAGAAGTATTTTATGTTTGTCTTATATAATAGTATATATATTAGATTTTCGTAATTTAATTAAGGGTCAGGCTATTGAGACTTAATTTTTTTGACTTAATTTTATATACTCCTTGATAGCCATTCAATTTTTTAATCTAACGGTGGAAAAAGTTACTGAGGTGGCATAAAAAAACCCTTTTTAACTTCTTTTTTCCATTTATGGATTACAGTAAATCAAACGGCTATCAAGAGGTGTATAAAATTAAATCAAAAAAATTAAGTCAAAAAAATTAAGTCCCAATAGCCTGACCCTTTAATTAAATAATAAAGTTGTGTATAGATTTTTTAAGATTTAATTGGATCAAATTTATAATTTTATAGATTTTTTAAGATTTAATTGGATCAAATTTATANCTTTTGAATTTGCATTGGATTGGATTGCATTTTCAAGTTAGATTGGATTGGAAATTCTTCGAACCGATTCGTATTGGATTGGATTGGTTAGTAGCCAAATCAATTGGATCCAAATCGGTGAACACCTCTAATTAGAGCTTCTAAAATAGATCTTTTATTTAAAAGTTATTGGTTGGATAACTATAGAAGTACTTCTTATAATTAAATTATTAAAAAGGAGTTTTGTTATAAAGCAAAATAAGATTAAACTTTTAAACTTGAATGAGGATATATTTGACATTTCAGAACTTAAAAGGAGCTTCTTAGAAAAGCCAAAATTTTGGGCTTCATTCAGAAGACATAAAACAATTTTCTTAATTACCCAAAAACTCTTCTTACATGACAAACAAACGAACGAAAAAAAAAAAATTAGAAGAGCTTTTAACATTAAAAAAGCTCTTACAGGAAGCAGAAAAGCCCAAAAAACACGTTCTAAGCCCAACAATTACTTCTTGAAAACTGAAGAAAAATGCTTACCAAATCTTTTCTAATTTCCGACTGCCTGCTCCTCATCTTGTTTCTCGTTTCTAGTTAGTCAATTTGTATTAATATTGAGTCATAATAATTTTAGTACCAATGCCATGAACTTGGAGTTGTACATCAATTACATCTATTCTTTTAAAAATTGTTAACAGACTGTGCACTTCTCTCAATTCAAAACCTAAAGCTTATCAGTGACTGCTAATTTTCGAATCTATTTTTACGTGGGTACTATGCAATTATAACTTTCAATATCAAGAAGCAAATGCTAATTCACCGTGTGGACTTCCACAAGTCCATCTGATGCTCATGAGAATGGACCAAGAGGCCCTAGAAATGTTTTCCATGCCTGATCCATGGACCAGAACCATTTGCGCTCGAACCAAATGATCCAACAATGCTTCCTTGTATTTCTTTTGTGAGACAGCAGATTGTGGGTTGGGCAAACTTGATTGCCAAGGTCCACCACACACTTTCCCCGTTACCTTACTCAATCTAGCCATTAGCCAGTCAATGGTCTCCCTCCTATGAAATGAGCTTGACCCACAGCTTCAGTTCCAATCTGATTTCAACTGGTTGGAGGATCATTAGAGGATAGTCGGGCCATGCCAGTTGTAGATTGCATTTAGGACTTGAGCAATGTGTGCCCTGCTTCCGTGGTGGTGGAAAACCAAAATGGTGCTTTTGTAGGTCCAACAGTGCTTGTGATATAAGTTAGTATAGGATCATGCAATTAGACATAAAAGAAGTGTAAAATCGGTGGAAAAACTTACAAACAATCCAAGTTTAAAATGGGTCTTTTTCTTCCAAGAACACCTTCCAAACTTTGTGATTTCTCTACCAAATCTTGCAAGCTTGAAGTATATTATTCTTCCAATGGTTAGGAACTCCTTTCCACCTTGAATTCACTCTAATTTTGCTAGAAATTTGATGAACAAAATTTCAAAGGGAGAGGAAGCAAGCATTGGACAAGAGAGAGATGAAAAGAAAATAAAATGATTTCATTTTATTAAAATGTACACATGGCATCCTTATATATGGTGGTTGGTTTAATATTATCCATTTGCCTAACAAATTTCCCATAAACCTTCCAACTTCTCCACCATTTTAAACAAGCCCTTCCACTAAATTAACTGGGCCTTTTGGACTTTTATAATTTTAATAAATCCAATTTAAAATAAACATGTAACTAGGCCTAGCAAAATTACACAATTTGGCCCATATAATTTAATTCCCAAATAATACTATTTGGCCTTTAAAAGTCCATATGGAAATTTAATTCCAATAATTAATCCAATTAATATTTTTTTTAACATAACAAATATGTTTCAAATGACCATATAAAATTTTGTAGAAAAATCCAATTTTTTTCTACACAATTGATTCACTTCGATTAATTCTAAATTAATCACTTTCTCTCTTTACTGCCAAAATCAATCCTAGATTAATTTTATTTCATTTCCCTCAAGTCAATTCATCACCGGTGAGTCTTCGGAGATCGACCCATTATGTTTTTGGATATGTTGGCAGTAAATCGGATTTCCCAGACCATCCGTATACTCGCGTGAAACGTAACACATTTGTACCGATTTACAAGACATGGTTGGCTTCCAGCAAAGCACCGTGTCTATCCAATTCTCCGAAAATATCTATAAATGCATATATCATTTTTCAGGCGTAGTTTCATGTGATTAAATCCTATGTAGGATGTCACGTACAAGGCTTAGGGCTGGTTATGTGTCTACCCTAATAACGACGTACATTTCAAATCCCGAACCAACAATTCTCTTTACCGGGGAGATCATGGCCAAGTCATGTCATCCTGATGGTTGCAACCTTTAGAGACACTGTTGTTGTATCCTGTGTGATATCATCTCTTTTTACTCGGAATGACATGTCCCATCTTGACATTATACCCACTCCCAAATGGTTCTCGGCATACCCAACCATAAGTGTATGTAAAACCCGTTAGGACTCCAGATACTGAGTGTCAAAGCATACCGATTGCCATATGAAATGACCGTGTAAGCCTCAGGTCAAAGGACGACTTACACCTACTTTAAACGAACCTCCCAGAGACACTTTAAGTAAGCTACCACTGGGATTCCGTGCGAGTCGTGTCCAGTGAATCTGTTTCCGTTCAAAATGACTAACAGAGTTCTCATATCACACTTGCTCAAATATCCAATATTTAAATATGTGAAAAATTTACGATTATGCCCTTATACCTATACAAGTGTAATACTAGTCTATTCCACACTATCGATGTCCTATCTCAGTAACACTTCGACAAGGGACTATTTTAATGATTAAAATCTTATATGGATTAATACTGTCTCACATCTATATTAATTTGATATTAATCATAAGGACTTTTATCATACATATAAATAGGTAATCAACTTCATAAAAGATGATAAACATACAATTTTCTTTTATTACATAAATCAACAAAGGTACAAATACAATATTTATTTACAATTGTGATGCTCTAGGACACAAATTCCAACAATCTCCCACTTGACCTAGAGTCAATCACCAATGTATCTAATACCTGATTTATGTGCATGCCGTTCAAATTTCTGCTGAGAAATTGCCTTGGTAAGCAGATCAACAATGTTTTCATCTTATGACACTTTCTCCACTCTGACATCACCACGATGAATGATCTCCCTGATCAGATGGTATCTTCTAAGCACATGTTTGGATCGTTGATGAGACCTAGGTTCTTTAGCTTGCGTTATTGCCCCATTATTATCATAATATAAAGGAATGAGTTCAGCAGCTAAAGGAACTATACCTAATCCAATTAGGAATTTACGGATGCAAACTGCTTCTTTAGCAGCCACAGCAGCAGCTATATACTCTGCTTCCATTGTCGAATCAACTACAGTCTCTTGCTTGGAAGACTTCTAGCTCACTGCACCATTATTTAAACAAAATACGTAATCGGACTAGGACCGGTGGTCATCCCTATCGGATTGGAAACTTGCATCGGTGAAACTATTCATACAAAGTTCTTCATCTCCATATATCAAGAATGCATCTTTATTACTTCTAAAATACTTTAGGATGTTCTTGACAGCAATCCAGTGTTTTTCACCTAGATCGGCTTGAAAACGACTACACATACTCAAAGCATATGAGACATCAAGCCGCGTATATATCATGGCATACATAATCGAACTAACCGTCGAAGCATACAGTATTCGAGCATCTTTTATTCTAATAGAAAGTGAAACCTTTTTGTTATAGAGATCAATACCTTGGCTAGTTAGAACTGTATGTTCTATGAGACAGAAAATACTATTTCATATATATAGAATTCATTACTCCGTAAGACTAAAAGGATATTGTCTTGAGAGTTTTACTTAAGTTTGAATGATGAATCTTAGCTAAGTGTTTAATGACGTGAGTTCGTTAAACTAAATTCATTAANTTAGATATAAAATTATTCCTAATGGTAAAGATGTAATTGGAGGGGTAAAATGATAGACTTAATTTGGCTTTAATTATCAATATCCCATGATGGTATCTATATATCATATTGCTCAATAGATAAACTTTGACTAGTAATTTTTATCAAATTAAAATTGTTAAGTTTTCTTGTTATTAGAATATTTAATTCAAGAGTGTAGCAATGTGCCTATAGTCAAGTCACACAGAGTCAACAGATTAAACTCGTTATATTTATAAGATAAAAGGGTACCATATCTGGTCTTTTGTAGCTTGTA
>JANLJB010001743.1:28700-69154 GCA_026212285.1 Bursera cuneata | reverse complement strand
CCAGGCAATGTGTCTGCTGCTTGGCTCCAAGAAGGAAAGAGACTGCGGATATGTTCAGTCTCCGCAAATGTTCTATGATCGACCAGAACAATATCTGCTTTTTAACGAAGTGAGTCATGTTTCTTTCTTTAGCCCAAAAGAAATTTATCTGCTCTGCTCTGTATCTAATAATTAATGTGTGTTTTGCTTGTGTTCTGTAGTATGTAGGCAAAGGAATAGTGGGAATTCAAGGACCTTTATACTACGGCACGGGATGTTTTCATAGACGAAAAGTAATGTATGGTTTATGGCCGGACGATCTAGAAGATGAAGGAAAATTTAATAGTAATCAAATTAACTTTGTCTTCTCTCAGTTCTCTCTACAATTATCCTTCTCCTTTGCTATGATACTTCTCATTAAACAGAACTGTTCATGAAGAGTGACATAAAATAGTGTGATTTATGGTAATTATTTTTCTCGAGTGTCTTCCTTGTGCAGAAAAATTAGCTGATAATGAATTACAGAAAGAATTCGGAAACTCAAAGGAATTCATCAAATCAGCTGCTCAAGCTTTGAAAGGGGAGACAGATTTTCCAAGCAACCTGTCCAAATCTCTGGAGGCAGCTCACCAAGTTGCGGCTTGTACTTATGATTGTGGTAGTAGCTGGGGTAAAAAGGTAAGCAGCAGAATCAAAAGTTTTAATGAGCCTGTTTCTAGTGCATAACTTTTTGTGCCAATGCACCATTTTTCTAGAGCATCTCCGAACATAAAAACAATTGATCAATATTCCATTCCCAAGTCCAAATAACAAGATGAGACTATAACTATACTTATTTATGGGTCCGTTCAAAAATATTATGATTTTATACTAATTATGTGTCATGCTTATTCATATGTTTCCAAACAATACCAAAAAATTTTAAAAGTAATAGCCACGTCTATTACAATGGATGTTTTGGTTCCAGTTGGGCTGGAGATATGAATCCTTAACAGAAGATATGCTTACTGGGTTGGCCATTCAATCAAGAGGCTGGGGATCAGGCTATTTATCACCAGACCCTCCAGCCTTTCTAGGGTGTGCACCGCCTGGAGGGCCCTCTTTAACGGTCCAAAATAAAAGGTGGTCCACAGGATTTCTCGAAGTTCTATTCAGCAAAAGCAACCCAATATCAGCGACCCTCACCGCCAAGCTCCAATTCAGGCAGTGCTTGGCCTATTTGTCGCTCCTTTTATGGGCCTTACGCCCCATCCCTGAGCTATGCTATGCTGTTCTACCAGCTTATTGCATCATCACCAACTCCAATTTCTTGCCCAAGGTGAGGACTAATCAACGTGCCTTCAAGATCAACTTGAATGGTGATATACTCTTTATGCTAGTATCTAATTCTTTTAATGGTATCTATTAAAATGTGACAATTATATTGTTCCAGGCACCAGAAATATATTTATTTCTTGCACCTTTTGTGCTCTTCAATATTTATAATCTATCAGAATTCATTCGAACTGGTTTCCCAATTCGTACATGGTGGATTTCTCAATGCACGGCCAGAATTGCCTCACTGAGTGGATGGTTGTTTGGAGATATAAACATAGTACTCAAGCTTCTAGGGTTAACAGAGACAATCTTTGAAGTTACACGAAAAAGTCAATCTACTTCTGGTGAAGATGATGAAGAAAAGTTTATCTTTGATGAGTCCGCAATTTTTGTACCAATCACGACAGTTGTGCTGGTACACCTTATGGCATTGGCTACCGGCTTGCTGGGGTTGCAACCGGGAGATGGGCAGGGGCCAGGGCAAGGTGAGTTGTTCTGTAGTGTGTATGTGGTGCTGTCCTTCATGCCATTTGTGAAAGGGCTATTCAGGAAAGGCAAATACGGGATTCCCTTATCAACCATATTCAAATCAGCTTCTTTGGCATTATGCTTTGTGCATTTCTGCAAAAGAAGCTCCATCACCATGGGTTGAATAGAGACCATAGATCATTGTTGTTTTTAATTTACTATTATAAGCATAAGTCATGTTACCTTAATTTAAATAACATGCATTTGAACTGAGCATGTGCATAAACAGTAAGGAAGAAGTCGGCACAAGTTTCCCTAAAGCAAAAAGTGCCTTGTTTCCAACCATTACATCCATGGCATTAGGGGATATTGATTCTGATGATAGCTTGGTGCTACTAGTGCTTACGAAAAGAGTTGTTTTAAGACTTCATAATTGTAACATTATTCTATATTGAAATATTAATATTACTGTCTGTTATGATTTTCCTTTACTTTGAATTTACATAGAGATTTTTAAGACTCATGATAGAGTTTTGGGCTTTGTCTTCTTTAATTTTTTTCTAATAACTCTTGAAGCAATCAAGAATTGTATGAATCATTAACATTGTGGAACTAACATTGGTTTAAAAAAAATGATCAATATATATTTTTAAAATAAATACGACTTAAATCAAGAGATGATACATGTTAAGAAGTTTGGATCCAAGCCACCTAAGTCCAATTCAAATGCACAAAGAGAAATGTTGCCAATATAACAGACTTGAGAATGGTGGATTTGGGAATCCCATATCTTCCACTACCAAACAGCCCTTTTACAAAAGGCCAGAAGCATGCCACCACGTACACACTACACAGGAATTCCCCTGGCCCTGACCCTTGCCGAGCATCCGCTTCATCTGGTTGCAGCCCCAGTAAACTCTTTGCCAGCGCAATCAACTGCACCAGCAAAATGGTCGTGCCCGGGACAAACATGGGGGACTCATCAAAGGTAAATTCATCTTCATCTTCATCACCGTCGCTGCCATCAGTAGAAGTAAATTGGTCTTTCTGAGTAACCTCAAATACTGTTTCCGAAAATCCTAAAAACTTGAGTATGATGCTAGAAACTGCAAATAACCATGCAGACATTGTGATTATTCTTGCCGTTCTTTGGTTA
Source organism: Bursera cuneata (assembly GCA_026212285.1). Taxonomy (NCBI): domain Eukaryota; kingdom Viridiplantae; phylum Streptophyta; class Magnoliopsida; order Sapindales; family Burseraceae; genus Bursera; species Bursera cuneata. The sequence continues at coordinate 66,234 of JANLJB010001743.1, read as the reverse complement.
GTCCACCATGAGCGGATTGAGAAGCCAGTTTGTAGGTACTCTGATAGAGTATGTAAGTTGTAAGTCACAAAAAGGGCAAGAGGAATGTAAATGCCCGGTTCCTGAACCTGCATATACATTTATTGACACATTTTAGGCGGTTAGTTGCAAAGAAGAATGTTCCGTGCTTTCAAGTTTCATGGTCTCACTTTGGGCAAGATATTCGAGTTGGTGATGATGCAGTAAGCCGGTAGAGCAGCATAGCACAACTCTGGAATGGAGCGCAGGCCCCAAATGAGGATCCACAAATAACCCAAACACTGCCTGAATTGGAGCTTGTCAGAGAGGGTGGCAAATATGGGGTTGTGTTTGCTGAATAGAATTTCAAGAAGGCCAGTGGCCCACCTTTTCTGTTGGGTCATTGATGTCGCCCCGTTTGAGGGGGCACAACCCAGAAAGGCTTGTATGTTGGGTGAGCAATAGCTGGATCTCCAACCGTTTTTGTAGATCATTAACCCAGTGAGGATATCTTCATTTTTGGACCCATACAGCCATCCAACCTGAAAGCAAAAGCAATCACAATATGAGATCGAAAATACCAAAACTTTCTTTAATGTACTAATATCTCAGTTTGTGCTTAATGTGATTTTTTGTTACTAACCTTTTTACCCCAGTTCGTACCATCCTCGTAGGTACAGCTTGCAACTTTATAAGCTGCATCAAGAGAGTTTGGAAGGTTGCATGGGCAACCTATATTTCATTGCAAAGCATGAGCAACTGACTTGATGAACTCCTTTGAACTTCCAAATTCTTTAATTAGTAGTTTATCGTCAGTTAATTTCCCTGCAAAAGATAGAAATGACCATCACCCTACCAGTTGCTGAATCAAATTTCACTATAATGTCTTAAGAAAGTTAAAAGGGTGTTATAATTAATAATATTTTCCATGTCATTGATATTAGTCATTAGCTTTCACATGAAACAAATCTGATCTGAACTATGTGAAAAAACAAAAAATAATTTCACGGATAAAAGTATGAGTTTTTGAATCAAATAGTTATATAAATCAAATTAATGTGACATTCAACACACATTATATAAATACAAATAATGAATTAATTGACTGTTGATGTGAGTACCATGCTCGAAAGCAACATCTCTTCCCTTGTTTCCTATGTCATATGGCCGTAGACCATAGATAACCTTTCGTCTGTGAAAACATCCGGTTCCTTCATAGAAAGGTCCTTGAATTCCCACAACTCCTTTTACCATATACTAAAATTTATGTTAAGCAAGCAAAACATGTTAGCTAATTAACCAATTTGGAGTACCTAGTGTAAAACAAATCAAACATTGGCAAATTTAAGAATGTACGTTACTCTACTTTGTTCGAAATCACTACTTCGTCGGCTGGTCCATCATAGAATAGTTGTGGAAATTGCACGAATCCGCAATCTATTTCATTTCTGCAACCAAGAAGCAGACACATTGCTTCACGGACCACCTCTGGGTTGTTGATAAACATGTCGCAGTCCACATTAAGCATAAACGGAGCATTTGTAAGCAACCCAGAAACTCTAGTCTGTTTTACATACAAAATTTGGAAGACAATTGGGTGTCATTTAATAATTAATGAAGTTAAATGATAAAGGATGTCATTTAAATCAAGTTTTGGCTCAGTTGGCATAGAGAGGAGCAACTTACTAGTACATTCATTGCTCCAGCTTTATAGTTATGATCATTATGTGGTCGCTTCTCTCTGGATATATAAACTAAATGCGGTAATCCATTTGAGGAACGCTCCTTGTTCTCCCATATAACCTATAGAAAGGAATAATTTAAAGATGAGTCTTTCCATCATTCCTCAGGGTTTCATTTTATTTATATTACTTTTGATTGAATAATATTATATAAAAAAGTTAAAACAACAAATGTAGATAAATAATGTAACATTAAATGAGTAATGTCACATCAATTTATATGTGTGTAGCACTACTCTATTTATTAAGTGCATCAGCTACCTTGATTATGGTTGAATGGTTCCGAGGATCTATGCGGGAGAAAACGGACAACTCGCTTGTTAGATCACAGGAAAAGGTGTCTTGGACTGCAGCTTCTATTTTTTGGCTGAGCTGGTTATACTTGTCCAACAACAACATGAAGACAGAAAAAAAAAAGTTCATAACGCTATATTACTTAGGTGAATGCAATATTACACAAATTAAATCTCACTTTCTTTTACCTTCAGCTCTTTCCATTCTTGTTGGAATTGATCCCTTAAATTTGCATCGGCCAATGAAGATTCATTTAAAAGGTATCTAAAAGGAGCTCTAACTTGAACATTATACTTCTTACAAAACGGAACCCAAAGCTTAGCGAACTTAGATGCTTCAACGAGAGAGTAGAAGGTGAGAGGCGAGCAGCCATCATCGGATACGTAGCAAGCAAGCTTGTGAGATGGATAATCAACTGCCAACAAAGAAAGCACGGTGTTCACAGTGATGATAGGCGGCTCTAGCACAGGTTCTGCAGTTGTCACAAACATGTCCACTGGGGGAAGATCAGGTACCCTGTTGAGGAAACAAACCAGAATGTGGGAATATTGACTCAAATATATGTATCAAAGCATATTAATAAAATGAATGATCCATATAAAAATTATAATTCATTACATTTCCCCGAGACGTTCCACATATGTTTTGTATTCTGTAGGAGTCCATTGGATGTTGGTGGTGAGAATCCAAATGTAGGTGAACCATGACTCGCATAGGAAAGCCAAAAACCAAGTCAATCCATGATTTTGTAGAGATATGAGACGATAGATGAGAAAAGAAAACAGAAGGAACAATATGGTGACATTTAAGGCTCTTTGTGTGGTGTTTTTAATAGCAACTTCTTCACACAGCGGGAAAGAGATTGGCTTGGCCATTTTTGAGAAGACTAGCTTAGCCGAATTGTGAGGCAAATTTTAATTGATTTTAAATATCAACTAATATATATAAGCTTCAAAGCTAGCTAGTCTATTCATATTTGAATAGTCTACCTTTTTAAATATACCAAAAAAAAAAAAAAGTTGAATGAACGTTCGTTTCTTGTCAAGCAAGGACTATAAAAAATACCAATTAACTGCAAACAAATCATCTTGACTCCATCAACTGCAGCCACGACCTCTTGGCTGGATTAGGCTTCAGCAACTTTAATTTCTTGTCAAAGAATACTATTAAATAATTTTCTCAACCCAGCATTCAGATAAGCAATCCAACCTCCTTTTCAATGAGATTAATCTTATTAAATTAAGCTGATAATTTCGATCTGCTTCGATCATTTCGTTAATTAAAAGCATCAAATTATAATCCAGGACCAAAGTTAGGCTTGATACTTTCCATCATTATATATCAGTTGACAGTGAAGGAAATTGGATTAATGTCCATGTTGCTGCCTGCATACTAACTAATATTAATTATGTGGTTAATTAATTAGATCTTCCTCTAGATTAAGCTAACTATATCTAGCAAATCACTTAAAAGTAATTGAACTATACCATTCTCCTTTATTTAAAAATATTTATATACAATTTTCACATCAAAATAATACTACGTTACAAACTACTTATATAAATTCATATATACAAATCTATGTGATGACATCATTGTAGGACTATGGCATCACTCATTTTATTAAATATTATTTATTATCAATATTTATCTAATTAATGATATAATGTGATTTCAATTTTTATACAATTTATAAGTATTATATAGTGTTATTGTTTTTATAAGTCAGTGTTGTTTCCATGATGTTAATGATTATACAACCCTTAATGCATTCAAAAGTTATTGAAAAGGTTAAAAGAAAAATTAAAAGACCGAAACTCTATCATGAGTCGGAGACGTCCATCTGTAAAATTAAAATAAAGAAATAACGCCCAACATATTTGACTGATGCTTGATATATATCTAAGTTTAAAATAGTGGCATTTCTATGAATATAAAATAATCTTACGCACTAATAATTCTTTTATGCAGGTGCTTCTTGTTATAAATAATAATTAAGAATTGAAATGGGACCAGTCAATTATTATAGTGGATCCCACTCCTTAATTATTATATATATTACGCAAGTGATGATGCAAATATTAAGGATGATTGTGCAAGCAATAATGTAAATAGTAAGAGACAATTATATAATTTTGTAAGGTGAATAGTGCAGGAGGCTGCCTATAAATAGCAGCCTCCTCCACCGTTTAAAAGTATCCCTCAACAGAAGGAATTTNCCTTCGTTTCTTCATTTTCTCTCCTCTTGCCTAAATTTCAATTTAGTCCTTCAGTTTTAGTTCTTTGCAATTACACCCTCAAGGTGTAAAATATCACTTACACCCCCTATCTACAATATATCAGCTACACCCCTAACTATCTAATATCACTCTAGTCCCTCAGTTTTAGCTCATAACAAATATACCCCTAATCTTTATTATATCGCTAATAGACTTGTTTTACAACACTTCTGTCCAAATTAATTTGTTATTGGAGGATGCAGACCACTTTGTAAAGATTTTGCCCACTGCCATAGAATGGTCACCATGTGAATGTGATTAAAGATCCCAGAAAGACCAGACTCGCGTAGATACTTGTCATCCCACATTATGTCACAATCAAAAGACATGACCTCACCATTACCTCATCTCGGGAAGAGAAGAGAATTCCCAGATTGTTACGATGAATCAGGATCCACAGCCACAAGCGACCGGCATATGTATTTTCGAATGAAAGTAATGTAACTGAGTGGTAATAACATGTGGCTGAAGATTATATGTTTAGTACATTAATCTTGTATTAATTGATTAAATACTTTGTAAAATAACATCAAAATAATTTTTATAATAAAATTACACAACATAGTGCAGATTAAAATTACATAACATAAGTTAATACTTTACAATAACGACATACGATCTCCACTCAACCCATGGTAACGGAGCTCCTTTTACACAAATGGAGAAAGCATAAAGCCAAAGCAGCTGATTTGACTATGGTTAACAAAGGAATCCCGTATTTGCCTTTCCTGAACAGCCCTTTAACAAATGGCATGAAGGACAACACCACATACACACTACAGAACAACTCACCTAGCCCTGGCCCCTGCTCACCACGCGGTTGCAACCCCAGCAAGTCAGTAGCCAATGCCGTCAGGTGTACCAAGACAATCGTTGTGATTGGAACAAAAATCGAGGACTCATCGAAGACAAATTTTTCTTCTTCATCTTCATTTGAAGTAGATTGACCTTTTTGTGTAATTTCAAAGACGGTCTCGGATAATCCTAAAAGCTTGAGTACCACATTTATAACTCCAAACAACCATGCACTCATTGAGATAATTCTAGCCATACATTGAGAAATCCACCATGCACGTATTGGTAAACCAGTTCGAACGAATTCCGATAAAGTATACACATTGAAAGTCACAAAAGGTACAAGAAATAAATATATCCATGGGTCCTGAAACACACGGACATAATTAGTTTATTTTAATTAATACATTTAAAAAAAATGATAATTCTAACACAATGGTGTTAAGTTATACACTAATTCATCTACATGGCATAATACAGAAAGCATTAGATTGTGCTAACTACAATATACATTTGTTAAATATTTTCATATATTTTCGTTTTTATCCACCTAATAAATTTGTATCATATCAGATTATATGAGTTTGATTGTATAACTTAATCATCTAATATAAAGAGTAGAATACCATTCAAGCCGATCTAGGAGGCACATTGATTTGTCCTCACCTTAGGCAAGAAATTGGAGTTGGTGATGATGCAATAAGCTGGTAGAACAGCATAGCATATCTCTGGGATGGAGCGTAAGCCCCAAAGAAGGACCCACAAATAGGCCAAGCACTGCCTGAATTGGAGCTTGGCCGTGAGGGTAGCTGATATCGGATTACTTTTGCTGAATAGGACTTCGAGCAATCCTGTGGCCCACCTTTTCTGTTGAACCATCACAGAGGGCCCGCCAGGTGGTGCACAACCTAGAAATGCTGGAGGATCCGGTGATAAATAACCTGATCTCCAGCCTTSTGATTGGATGACTAATCCAGTAAGGATATCTTCTGTTGTGGAACCATATCTCCAACCCACCTACACCAAAATATCTATAATGTTAGGTATGGGCTATTACTTCAGAATTGTGGTGGTGTATGGAAAATTACTAGTGGGAGACATAACTATGACGCATTGGCACTAAAAAGTATGCACTAGCTACAAACAAGCTGAAGAATTTGTTTGCTACTGCTACTCACCTTTTTACCCCAGCTACCCTCGTAATCATAAGTACAACTTGCAGCCTGGTGGGCTGCCTGGAGATATTTGGACAGGTTGCTTGGAAAATCTATCTCCCCTTTCAAAGCTTGAGCTGCTGATTTGATGAATTCCTTTAAGTTTCCGAATTCTTTTTGTAATTCATTATCAGCTAATTTTTCTGCAAAAGGAAGACGTTGGGAAAAGAAAAAGTTACCAAATCATAATATTTATGTACTGTTCATGAACAGTCTGCTTGGTGAGAAGTAAAGGAGATCGAAGGATGATAGAGAATTTAGAAGGCGAAGTTTATGTCAGTACTATTTATTTTTTCCCTATCTTCTAGATCTTCCGGCGATAAACCATAGATAACTTTTCGTCTATGAAAAGTTCCTGAACCTGAATAGAAAGGTCCTTGAATTCCCGCAATTCCTTTCCCCACGTACTACATAACACAAGCAAAACACACATTAATTATTAATTACAGAGTTTGAGAATCACCAGAGCAGCTTATTTCTCTTAAATTAAAGAAAGAAACATGACTCACTTCATGCAAAAGCAGTAGTTGTTCTGGTCTATCATAGAACATTTGCGGAGACTGAACGTATCCGCACTCTCTTTCCTTCTCGGAGCCAAGCAGCAGACACATTGCCTGACGAAAAATCTCTGGGTTGTTGACATACATGTCGCAGTCCACATTAAGCATGAACGGAGCATTTGTCATCACCCCTGAGACTCTAGTCTATTTGTAACACAAAAAATTGAAAAAGATTCAAGAAGATATTCCATACAATTGAAAGTTAGTTGTTTGGCCTAGAGCAACTTACAAGTACATTCATGGCTCCTGCTTTGTATCGATGTGGATGCTTCGGCCTCTTCTCTCTCGATATGTAAATTATATGGGGTACCCCATCTGAGAGACCCTCTCTGTTCTCCCATATAACCTACCATAATAATGGCACGTCAAAAGAATTAAAGATAATTTAAATGGCCATGTACGTCCTTACACGGGTTAGAACAAATCAATGCTAGCTACCTTGATTATTGTAGGATGGTTTCCGATTTCTGTATTGGAGAAAACAGCGAATTCACCAGTTAGACCAAAGGGAGCTGGCTTTTGAGCTGCATCTTCTATATTTCTTCTAAGTTGCTCGTACTCTTGCTATAAATAGATAAGTTAATTAATCTTCTCTATTTTAAAATTTGATTAGACTCTGTAATTGATTGGCAATTTTGAGATTCAAGTTAAAAGAAATTCTATTTTAATATAATATATTCTATAATCAAAGTTTTATGTATCCTTAATGCGTTACAAAACAGAACACCTTAGCAGCACACTTGTAATAATTTTTTTAGATCATTTATGAGTTGTATACGTAACTCTAACTTTTCGTTAACTAATTTACCTTTATCGCATTCCATTCTCGGTGGAATTCCAAAGAATTCGAGCTGGACAAAGCAGACTCGTCTAGGAAGTACCTAAAAGGAGCTCTAACTTGAACATTATACTTCTTACAAAATGGAACCCAGAGCTTAGCAAACTTAGATGCTTCAACAAGAGAGTAGAAGACAAGAGGCGAGCAGCCATCATCAGAAACATAGCAAGCTAGCCTGTTGGCAGGATAATCAACTGCCAACAAGGAGAGTACAGTGTTCACTGTGAGTATAGGTGGTTCTAGCACAGGGTCAGCCGTTGTCACAAACATGTCCACTGGAGGAAGCTCCRTTTCCGAGACCCTGTTGAGTTGAAATACATTTATAACAAAAATGAAAAAAGTGCAATAATAAGAAAACTTTTAAAGATAGAAATGATGAATTGTTGATAATTAAATACTACCATTGGTGGAGGCGTTCTGGAAATGGTTTGAATAACATAGGAGTCCATCTCATGGTAACGATGAGAAGCCAGTTGAAGGTGAACCATGACTCGCATAGAAAAGCGAGAAACCAAGCGAGTCCGTAGTGGTTGAGAGAGAGGAGTCGATAGAGGAGGAGACAAAAGAGAAGGAACATGAGAATGACATCTAAGACTCTTTGGGTAGTGTTTTTAAGATGAACTTTCTCGTATAGGGAGAGATCAGAGACTGGATTGGCCGCCATGGAGATGGATATGAATGTATGATGAAGGTAAAGAAAAGTGTTTGTAGCTAGTTAGCTAGTCTGCTTGCAAGTGTACCTAGCGTATGCTTAATAATATATAAGGGTACTTGTAAACCTAAATTATGAGTTCTTTAAAAAAAAAAATTGACTTATATTTAAAAATTTAGAGGTCGTAACCTATTAAATACTTAATTTCATATGTCAGATAGTATTTAACACTCGACATATCATATTAGACACGGTCAAATGGTATATCTAACTCTTGATGTAGACAATTGGATACTATCGGATGTTATCAAGTGTGTCAGAAATCGAGCAAAAATTTATAGCGTTAAAATTTTTCAAGTGTGGATCAAAACTCAAATCAACTTCTCCGTAGGATCCATTACTGTAATTATTTCAATATTGAAATTGTTCTAACCATGCCTAACTTTTTATAATTAGGTTAAATAATCCTAAATATTATTGTAATTATTTCAATATTGAAATTGTTCTAACCATTCCTAACTTTTTATAATTACGTTAAATAATCCTAAATACTATTGTAAGGATATATGTTAATATCTAATTTTTTTAGTATTATATTTGATAATTGAAATTTATCAAAGAAAGTAATTTATCACTAAATACAATATCAAAATAATATTTATAGTGAAATTAGACAATTTTTTTAAAGAATATTACATTAACGTGTCTGTAAAACACTCCATAAGAGTACCGATAATCTTAAATTTGGAACCGCGCTAAGTCTATGCACAGACGTTACTACCACATTTGTGGTGATGAAAGCACATATCCTTAATGCACTGCGAGGACAGACGACTGTGCGAACGATATGAATTTGCTTGATGTCATGCCTTTTGTTTTCCTTGCAAGTGGGAGAGTTATCCTGTCAATGGTAGGACGGTGAGAACTCATCCACAAAAATTATATTCGTGATTATATTTACGTATGGAAGATGAAAACAAACGTGATGACTGGAAAATAGAAAATGAATATGAAAGCGAAGCGATGAGTCGATGACTGGGAAAAAGAAAGCAATGGTGACCCTAATTTTATAATATGCGAAGAAGATAATGTAAATTAGAATGTCGATCGTCTTAATCGTTGATTAACTTAAACTTAATAGCTATTGAGTCCGAGACTCAACTCTATCCTTGAAGAAATAGAATGCTGACACCCCCAGCTCAATAGGAAATAGATTGAACCCTGGAGAGTTTGAATTGAAGATGACTCTCTCTCCCTATATTATTATTGCCACTTTGTTTTTTCTTCTGTAACTGTCAGTTTTGCCGACAGAGCAACCGTGTGGATCTATTACCTGTTGAATGCAAAAGTTAAAATGATCATGAAAACTTTCAAAAACGCCAAGCGTTTGTTTCAGAATATTGGCCTGCAGCTTCCCGCTAATTCCTTTACGAAATGACCCTATGAGAAATCACCTCTTTTAATCCTAAAAAATTTATAAAAGAAAAACAAATATATTTATATGTAAATGGTTAAGATCAAATTTCGGAAAGAAAGATTACATCCAACTTGTATATTTACGTAGAACAAGTCAGTTAATCTGCAATTAATTGGGAAGAGTGAAGCATAGCTTGAGTTGTTTTGGCATAATTTGGAGAAGGATCTTGAATATTTTCTTATATATTTGACCATCAGGTAATAGTACTATATGTTGAATTGTAGTTGGATGTAAAGTAACAAGTGGTTGTTTTCTAATAAAATCTCGTGACACTTTCTAGTACAAGACTACAAGAGTCGATGGGTTCCATAGAAATAACAGTCAGCCTCAGGCAGCAACAAGAAGAAAGGCTGGTCGTTTTCACGGGGATTGTTTTATTGTCCAAGAATCAAGATGACAGTCTAAGAACTAAACCTGAAGTAATGGAGATACATGAATCACAAAGCTTTAAAAGTGTTTCTTAAAAGTAAACTATAAAAAATAATAAAGCAAAATAATGGTACAGAAAAGATACAGTTCTAGAGTTACATTAAAGTTTTCTTTTCCATATTTCAAAACTAAAAAGAAAAAAGCTTAAAAATTCTTTTCATGAAACCAAAAGTTTGACTAGTAGGTAAGTCACTTCACAGGCTTCATGGTTGTTGCAATGATGGTTCAGCAAATTTTTTTATAGTTGATTTGTCTTTATACTGACAAAGTGAAGGGATTTTTTTAGGCTTTTTTCTTTATTTAATTGGGCATGGGCTTGCCATTTCGTACAGAAATATAATTTTAAAGAACCTCATTTAGTCAATCATTGCAATTATAAACTCAAATGGATATTATTCTTATAATTGAGTTGAATAAATCATACAGGGGTCCAGTTTCCAGAAAGCTTTATAACCATTGAAGGCAAGACAATGGTTCGCAATTTCATCAAAATAACAGAGATTAATTAATGAGACATGATTGTTAATGATAACCATTCTAACAATGCATCACGCAAATGATATTGGCTTGACTATTTGGCAACTGTTAGATGATTATTTCCTTTATTATTGTTGCCTTTTTTTATCACTTGCCTTTGAGTGTAAAACTGCCTTTTATTCTTTGAATTCAACTTGTAATTAACCTCTTGGTTACGACTTATTCATAAAATGGCAATCTCTTCCAAAATTGCTTCCGCTTACTTGTTTTCTATAATGATTTCATTATGAGTGGTGCTATTTGCGCTTCACCTATGAACAAAATAATCTCAATCCTTCTAATTTTTAAAGGTTAAAACTATTAATAAAAGTAGCTAATTAAGAATGATTGTTTTGTTTTTACCCTATCCAGAATTTGAAAATACAATATTTGTATTTTCATGTTTCTATTATTTGTCTCTTAAGGATTTTTCTATTCTATCATCACAACATAAAAGCTTTTGATTCTGATTTGTCTTTTTGTAGCTTTATACTAACAAAATGAATTTGCTCATGTGCTTAACATTAGCTCAAAACGAATCAATCAAACTACATGCTGGAATTTTTCGAATTCCAACCTCTACCATTGCTTGTCTTACACTAGCAGCTTGGCTCCATCTGTCCACCCCAGCATGAATATTGGACAGCACTACATAGAGCCCACAATGTTGTGGCTGCAATTCAAGTAGCCTTTGCCCAACCACATGACCCAGCTCAACGGCCCCATGAATCTTACAGGCTCCCAAAAGAGCACCTAAAACCGAAGCATCAGGCTCAAAAGGCATATTCCTTATAAATTCCGTGGCTTCACTTAAAAACCCAGCTCGTCCCAAGAGATCAACCACACAACCATAGTGTTCCATTATTGGCACAACTCCAAATTCACGAGACATTGAGTGGAACAATTTCAACCCCAACTCGACAAGGTTAGAACGAGCACAAGCTGTAAGAAGAGCAACAAAAGTTACATCATTAGCACAAAACCCGTGCTCCCTCATCTGCTCAAACATATTCAAAGCCTCGTTCTCTCTACCATTACTTGCTAGCGAATAAATCATTGCATTCCATGTACAAACTTGTCTGGAAACTGTTTCATTAAAAACTTTTATTGCACATTCTAAAGAACCCGCTTTTCCATACAAATCAATCAACGCGGTTCCAATAAAAGCGCTCAAAACAATCTCATTCCTCACAATATAGCCATGAATTTGCTTCCCAATGTAAAGTCCAACTCCGTTGACCAAAACAGAGCATGAAGAGAGTACACTAACGTACGTGGCCTCATTTGGTCTCACCAAATCTTCATGCAAAATCATGTTACGAAGAAACCGGATTGCTTCTTCAAAACAACCGTTCCTCGCAAACCCGTTAATAACACTAGTCCACGAAACAACGTCTCGCTCTAACATGCATTTAAACATCAAAACAGCAGAACCCATGTCGCCATTTTTCGCGTAAGCATCAATCATGGCATTGCATGCTACAATGCAAGGATCAGTAATTTCGTCAAACACCAAACGTGCATTAAACAAATCATTTTTTTCACCGTAGAAGGTTAGCAAGGATGTTTTGACAAAGGGGTCAGTGAGAACGCCGCGCTTAAGGGCCTGGGTGTGGAGGGTGAGACAAGATGAAAAGGGTAAAGAAGAGGCGGCGGCGGCTTTGATCAAGGAAGGGAAGGTGTGGGAGTCGGGAAGGGCTTGGTTGGCAAGCATGTGAGTGAAAACAAGGAGGGTGTTGTGAGGCTGGTTGATGTTGAGGTAGGCTCTTAGTAAAGTGTTGTAGAGAAGAGTAGTTTTGTAAGCTCTTGAGTTTTGTCGGTGGCTCGTTATGAGGACGGAGTGGATTTGTTTAATTTGGTTTGAGTGTTTGATGAAACGTCGGAGAAGTTGGAGTAGGAACTCGGGAGAAAACAATAAGCACATACATGAAGATTCAATCATAGGGTGATTTAATCCAAGTAATGAATGAAAACAAATGGTAATTGCACTTTGACGACAGTTATGTCTGATTGATGTTTTTCGTGTCGAAATATCATTAAGGTTTTTGTTACCAATACGGGGTACTGAGAAAATTGGTGGAGTCCATGTAAAATCACCCGTGAACGAAATCCACGGTAAACTTAGAAATCTTGCCACCCACGAGTGCAAGCCCAATCGATTTTGGGCATTGTTTGGGTGCGACCTACTTAAATATCAAATTTCTAAGTTGANGTGTTGCTATTGAAGCCCACAAATTTTCTTTCTAAACCTCTTTTTAAATATATTTTAAATATAATTCAGACTATTAGGACTTAATTTCTTTAAATTAATTTTATATACTTTTTAATAGTTATTCATTTTTCTAATCTAATAGTAAAAATAGTTACTGAATTGGCATAAAAAAATTAATTTTTAACTTCTCTTTCATACCTATGAATTGTAATAAATCAATGACTGTATAAAATTAAATAAAAAAATTAAGTCCCAAAAGTTTGACCCTTTAAATATTATTATAACTACCCTTTGTTGTAAATTTATCAACCAGGAACTCATTATCTTAATTTTTTAAGATTTTCTTCTCTTTTGTTCTTTGAGAGAAACCAAGTTTTTCAAATTTTTGTTTTTTAGATGATTGATTTTGACAAAGAGAAGACATAAAAGGNCTCTAGTCCCTCAGGTTTAGCTCATAACAAATATACCCCTAATCTTTATTATATCGCTAATAGGCTTGTTTTACAACAAAAGGAAGGTATTGGACTTTATATAGTGAAATTATTAAAAATTAAAAATTTAGGAAGGATAATTTTGATATTAACTAAAATACATTTAGGAGAGGTTCAGAAAAGATTTTTAGGGGCTTGAATGATAATGCTCTTCTAAATTGGCCCACAATGTTATTTATCTTTAACCCCTGTCTTCTCAAGACGAGGACCAAAGAAAAAAACAACAGTATAATACCCGTCATAACGACATCGTTTTACCGTGTCTGCTTACTTCCCTGTCTTTGTCTTATCTAGCACATTGCATCTATATAAGGCAACACTGAGGGTGATCAGAGATGACAATGTTAGCCGTAGCTTCCAGAATCTTCAACAGAACTCCTCTACTTAATCCTGCTTTCGCACGCAGTCACTGTCCCTCTGGTTATCGCTTTACGGTCCGATCAATGGCTGTCTGTGCATCTTCCCCCTTCAAGAAAATCCAGATTCAGAGAGACGATACTGTGAGTCTTTTTTCACAATCTTATATCTTGTATGAAGTTTTTGCGTGGATATTGATGGGTTCTCATTTTTTTATTTATTGAAGGTAGTATCAGTGATGAAGTTTCTGTTTTGACATTTGAGTTCTCATTTTTCTATGAATCGAATGTAGTAGTATTTATAAAGTTTATGTTTTGACATGGGAATAGACATTTGATGCATACGTGGTTGGCAAAGAAGATGCTCCTGGAATTGTTGTGATTCAGGAGTGGTGGGGTGTTGATTTTGAGATCAAGAATCATGCTACCAAAATCTCCCAACTGAATCCTGGATTTAAGGCACTTATCCCTGAGTAATTTTTGTCATCTTTGCAACTATGGTTTATTTATTTATTGATTTTCTATGCATTTTTTTGAGGGGAATGTTTGGCTTCAGCTTGTATAGAGGAAAAGTTGGTTTGGATGTTGCGGAAGCACAACACTTGATGAACGGTCTTGATTGGAAAGGTGCTGTCAAGGATATCAGTGCTTCAGTTAGTTGGCTAAAGGCAAATGGTTCTAAGAAGGTTTGCATTGTCTACTTTTCTAAGTTAGAATTAAGTTCCTTTATGTATGGCTTATTGTTTTCTACAAAACATGGCTTGGAGAGTATGTGGTGGGCACATTCTAATTCATGTCTGGCATTAGTATTCTCATATCATAGTTTGAAATGAATTTCGGTGGTGTCTGTCCTCAGATTGTGCTGTAACATTCCGAGATTGTGTAATGGAATGTGGCTGATTCCTTGCCACATGTGTTGAATTTCAAATTTCCACCTTTATTGCAATGGTTTAGAAGGCCTTGATAACATAAGTGACACATAAATGTAACTCTTTTTGGTCTCATGTTTTTGGCTGCAGTACTTTGTGATAACTTACTCAGCTTTATAGCTGCACTGATGTCTACATTTTATTCCATTACCTTTGGGTTCTGGTTCCTTTTTTCATGAGGCACCTTTACCCCAACAATCCATGTTCAATCTGTAGTTGGGAAAAACACTAATTGGGTTAGACAATGAGAGATGTATCTGTATGATGAATCTCATTCCTCAAATTTGCTTATCTGAGATATGATAATCTATAGCATCTTAAAAGTGTATGCATGAAGAAGGATTTTTAGAATCTTAAATATGCTGATGACAATTCAATGAATGGATTCATGGATTCCATGGGATCTGTCATGTAGTGGTCACATGTTTTTAAACATCTTTTAGCTTACATAGCTGAAGATTTTTATGCTGGCTTCAGTTTTTTATGTTGCTTTCATTTGGTAACAAACTTTTGAAATTGCAATAGGTTGGTGTAACTGGGTATTGCATGGGCGGTGCTCTCGCTATTGCAAGTTCTGTTTTAGTTCCTGAGGTTGATGCTGTTGTTGCATTCTATGGGGTTCCTTCATCAGAGCTTGCAGATCCTGCCAAGGCAAAGGCACCTGTTCAGGCTCATTTTGGGGAGCTTGACAATTTTGTTGGCTTTTCAGATGTTACAGTATGGCAATATCTTTCAACTCTTTCAATTTTAAACAACAATTTCTTGTTTTTCATTATATCTTGAAGTTACTTCCACATCCTTGGCTTACTTGCAGTAATGATTATGCTACCACTGTGCTGTGAATGAGGGAAAGTTTCTTCCCTGTTGCTTTGTTTCTCTCTCCTCTCTCTTTCTACTCCCAGCAATCCTTTCTCTTCCCTTTCCGCCACGCATTCTCTCGATCTCTAGATTTTTTAACAAAAGGACGGAGATCAGCTGACATGTGGGGAAGGGAGAGATAGGAAGACGAAAAGGAAGAAGAGAGGGAGGGAGGCGTTTAACAGTGAGACTATACCATGCCATTCAAAACCTTGCCATTTTAGCCAATAGTTAGCTACTTCATCTGATAATATTTTTGCACACAATAATCAGTTTAACTTATTGGTTCCTTCAACTTCAATATATTAGCCGGTACAAAAATAGAAAATATCAGCGATAAGAAAAAAGAAAAAAAAAAAACACTTTGAACTTATCACAAACTTGAAAGATCATGGAATCATTTGCGACTTGAAAAAATCAATTGAACCTTAAGTGTAACTTGGAGGATAAAATAAGGTTTTCCCTAAAAATATCCTGTCAAATGAAATGTACACGAATATGAGTAAATTAAGAGAACCAGTGAAGTGATTTATATTGATTAAGCTATATTTTCCTATCAATTTTCATGTTTCTTTGGTTCTTTATCACTCAACCGACTGCTGGTTAACATTTACATTGCTGCTGTGATGATGAAATTATTGGAGGATTATTTAAGTAGGTCATACATGCCAAGAAAGAACTCTAAGGACAACATATAATTATGCTTTCTTTGATTTTTCAGGCTGCCAAAGCCTTGGAGGAAAAACTGAAAGTGTCTGGTGTTCCATATGAAGTTCACATCTATCCTGGCAATGCACATGCTTTCATGAATAGGTCTCCTGAAGGAGTGAAGAGGAGGAAGAGTATGGGAATGCCTGATGAAGATGATGCTGCAGTTGAGCTGGCATGGTCTCGCTTCCAATCATGGATGAGTCGCTACTTATGTGCTTAAGTAATTCACTAGTTTTATGCTTCTGATACACGCTAGTTACTTGCATGCTTTGGTTAAAATCAGACTGGTGTATTGCCTAGACATAGTGGAAGCTTGGAAGTAATTTTTCTTTTACAATCTCGTCCTTAGGGTGTGTTTGGATGTGAATTTGAAGATTTCACTTGGTGAAATATCTCAATAAGTTTGGTTTGCCAGTAAATATATATTTTGAGGGCCTTCTTTAGATTGGACTGTTTTGTAGGCAAATAGCCTTTTTTGTTTTTGTTTTGTGGACTTCTTGTGTGAACACAGCGGGGGCTGAGCATCTTGATGAAACAAAGTTTGACTCATGTGGCCATATGGGCTTCATTTGTGGTCAAAAACTGCCAAGCTTGCGGCTATATAATTTGCAGTCCAAGTCTTCTTCAATTGACCACATTGGACACTGAATGCTATTACTATTATTTTTTTTATTTCAGAAGATTGGAAATTTGACTTTTAATTATAGTTAGGGAAGCACTTGGGACAGATTTGCTTTACTGTCCCGGGACCCGTAATTGCATGCTTGATGAAGACTGCAAAACAATGACTTTCTGGTTGAGCATCAATGGACGCATCATCTAGGAATCATTTTGTTATTCAAGTGGGCATGGCCATCTTTTTACTAGACAAAAAAACTGTCAATTCAAGTGCAAGATTCAGAGTAATTTTTCTCCTTTTTAAACTCTTTTCCTGGATTACAGCCTTCCTTGAACGGTAATGTCTTTCGTTGACAAAGAAAAACTCAGAATTGTGTGGCCTGAGATTGCTTAAGCTCTGGATTTCTATAATTTAATAACATATTATAGGAAAGAAAAATATTGCAGATTCATCTATCAGAATTGGAAGCAAAAGCATTCATTGTTTTCCCAAGCCATTAACTGTTGTCATATAGATGTTTATTCCCCTCTCAATTTGACAACTTGTAAGCTGTTCACTTCATTGTCGTGGCCCATAACAATAGAATCCACTGTAAGTTCTTAAAACAAATTTGTGGCCTATAACAATAGAATCAACTGTAAGTTCTTAAAACTGATTTAGTGCTCTTGAAATGTTGTGCTAGTTATTAATCCTACATGTGCTTTGACACCCGAGTCAAAAATCAAAATCCCAACAAAATCTTCTATTTGGAGAATTCGTACTGCGCATATATATGATCTCGGTTTTGTATAAAGATTATGAAATTCATTTATTTCGATATATGTAGCTGTTGAGAATATCAGCAGCTCATTTATGGTGTTCCTATACAGATATAAGCATTGATTGGATTTGGATAAATAAATCCCCAAATAAAGAACAGAATTCAATAATGTTAGTTAATTTTTCTTTTTGGTTTGTCGCATGGAGAGATGGGATATGATCATTGTTCGAAGTTGAAACTACTATACATACATACATATATATATATACACACACACACACACACATACATACATACATACATTAATATCTGCAGAGATGATTGGGTTAATTAGCTTGTTTAGCCGAAAAGTACTTTTTCTAACAAGTAATTAAGAGGAGAAAGTTTGCAGATCATTGAAGACGATGTTAATTAGTCTCTGATTTCTGTATTCTCTTTGGCATAGTCATGCGACTAAAAGTATGAAGCAAATGCAATCTTTGCAATGTGAGATCAGCCATCATTACCTGCTTGTTCACTGAATGGACAAAATTAGTACAGACATGATGAGAATTCTAAGTTAAATTGAATTGCCACTATATATGCTTAAATTGTTAACATAATTTAATAATAGTGCCTCTTTTTAAGACTTTGGTTGAGTTAGGTGGATATCATGCTGGTGAGCAGAGTTTGATAGTAAATTTGGGCGTGAAGGTCGGTGCAGCAGGTTTGATTTTGAGTTATCAATACCTCATTCAGGACAATTCTTAAGCTTGAATATGCTCCCATGCATCAGCAGATCATGGAAATATATGATTTAACTCAATATATATATATATATACATTACTGTAGACCATGTTGATAGAAAATTGATAACAAGTTTCGATTATGTGAAGTCATGATCAAGGCGGAGCCATCCCATGCATGCAAGTGTACCATTCTTATGTTAGCTAATCTTTCTCCATATGTATATACAGAAATAAACAGGCAAGTAGCAGTGGAGATGATAGTAATGCGCATGGATTGGACTGCCTAACTTTATGGTTTGCAGTTTAACTTATTTCTCAAGAGATTCAACAATGGACCACATTATCGTTTAATGCTTTTAAGTATTTTCAAAGTTCTATCCTCACTAACTTCACATGCATGTTTCTAAATTGTATTTAATTGTCTGTCAATATCAGGCTAAGCTCCAGATATTTGGTTGTTGAATGTGAACCTAGCTATCTTCAAAAATTTGGTTTCACATTTCAATTTCCAGTTCGAAATCTTACTTGGGTTGTCATTATGTCTCTATTTTTTGTAGAAACGTATGACTGATGATATGTAAGTTCGACGACTTGATGACTTTCTTGCGAGCATGCAATGTAATTCTACAAGAAAAGTCTTGTCTTTGCCTGGAAATGAAGGCAATATCAGCGATGCGTGAACATGTCTATGCATGCTTTGCCTTCAAAAATATATTAATAAACAAAGACAAAACACATGCCACAAAATCAATACGGGGAAGGGGAAAGTAGAAAAATTGTTGTCACGGGAAGCTTTAAGCGTGTTCGGTGTAGACTTTTTTGTGCATGACAAACTGTTCCTTGTTATTTTAATTGGTAGCAGTACAGATTAGTGAATCAAACACGCTCAGATTCAAATTAATTGGGTCTTCTTGTACTATTTAATTATGTTTTCTTTGCATGATCTATTGATGCTACATCTCAGCTGCCCTGACCTGTTGCTTCCTAATAATTTCTTGGGTAAGATCCAAATCTTCTTGGAAATCAGTGATCACATTGATTACGATTTGTGGAACTCAATGTCTTCATTTCTCGGTAATGATTGCTCCTCAGTTACGCACCAATTCTTCGTTATACATTCATAAAATTACCAGATACATCGCTGGCATCAAATCAATATTATTGTATTTCATACGTCAAATCAAACATAGACAGTAATATTTGACCACCGATAATTGCAGTTCATTCATCACCATCTTTGAATATTAAATTTGAGAAGCGCGAAGTTTCTGGTATAATATGCTTATCAAATTTAAGAGATCTTTAATTTTCCAAAAGCGTTTCTTGTAATTTCCAATTATTGGAAAATATATGAAAAACAAACTTTCTAAAGTACATTTAGATTAACTGTTTGTAGTTAGATGGATTATGTATAAATTTTGTAGACAATTGTGATATTGAATCACATAAATATTAAAAAAAAAAAAAACAAGTCAAACTAGAGAAGTTTGTTTCAAAATTTAGGAAAATTCTAATTTTTTTTATTGCTTAAAAAGTTATTGTTAGTTATGTTGATAGAAGACGTTAGTTAGAAATCAATGAAAAACGTTAGTCAGCTCTTGTACTCTTCAGACATGACGAACTAACGAATATAAATTAAAAAGATACTACTTGAGTTAGAGAAGCACAATTCTTTCAATGAGCAAGCACTCATTAACAATTACGAGTTTACTAATGCAACTCACTGCTTATTAACTCGTCAAATACGTATTTCAGTGTGTCTAATAACTTATTGGGAATGATATTGTTTTTCCCTAAAACTGAACTTAACTAAACAATAGAGAAAACGTTAATATACTAAAAATTAAAAGAGTGTCCTAACTTGGTTTAATATTATACCAATTAACCTGTATTGATATCCCAATAGTAGCAATGGAGTTAGCAGTCACTCCAGTTACATATGAGGTGCAACCAACCAGATGCACGTTATCTATTAGCATGCGTAGCTTTTATTGATGCCTTGTTTGGTTAGCAAAAGACACGAAATCATGTACTGAGCCTCCAATATTAATGTATATGATTGTTTTGGGAAACACATTTGAATGAAACATAAGTTTTGATATATATTTTTCTATTTTCTTCACTTATGAAAACAGAAATTTACATTGTCAATTGTGAATTAAATAAGTCCACGTATATATATATATACATATATCTATTGTATCTGTCTGCCAACAATATCCGAGACGACTTGGCCCATGGTAGGGTATGGCTTGACCATGAGTTTTATGGACAACATCGAGGAAGGAAATGAGGGACAAGTTTGGAGTTAGGTTGACAATGAATGATGGGGTTCCCTTCTTTCATATTAAAAAATAAAAAGCATACCAAGAGGAGAGAGATCTATACTAATTAAAAAGTGATTTCTGAAAGTAGATTTCTACTTTCTTTTCTCCTGGCAATATATCCAGTTAGCATATGCAACTGTATTTGTTTAAATGATCACGAAAGTGGCTTTGATTCTGGAGAGAAACCCGCTTCAAGTTTGACAAAAGTGGCTTAGATATTAAATGCATTACCTGTCCACACTTTGTGAGAAGAAAAACTAATGTTTCTGCTCGATTAAAATAAATCAAGTGTTGAAAACGAGGCCATAAGTTGGGGATAAAAGCATTTCGCGTAGGGCATCTTGTTTACAACATGGAAATCAAAATCTGTGGGGAAAGTAATTTTTTTCTTATTTCCGAAAATTCCCCAATTGTACTGTTATATTCATATTTTAGTTGCAAGTTTGTGCGTCTGCATTGTTAAAAATGCAGATCTTATTAAGACCGAGTCTGGCCTTGTTTTTATTAAGAAAAATATATTTCAGAACAATGGTTTTTACATTTTCTTATCTGATTTTCTAAAGCATTTTTGTTTATTTCAATCAAATATCATTTTAGACAAACATCAAAAGTACTTCCAAACATATTATTTGTTATAACTCTCTCCTTTGGTTGTTCTAATTAGGTGGTCGATTGATTAATTTTATATTGAAAGTCAGTATTCAGCACTTCTCATTCAACTTGTTTAATCTCTTTGTGAATTCGACAGGTACGCACATACCATCATCATATCTCAGTCCCCTTTCTGTTCAGTATTATCCTAATACAATTGTCTAATCGATGATTTGTTTTTTAACAAATGTTAATTGTTTACTTGTAAGAACACTATATAAATTATATGTACAGAACTGCAACTACTTTCTGATTACTTTTGATTACCTGTTTCAACATACTATAATTATTTTAAATGTTCCCAAGAATCTCTAACTACTTTATCGTCAATCTGTTAAACTAATCCTGCACTTTTCTAACCAATTACAAGTCTATGGTAATGCAACTTTTTGTTTTGTATAATCTTTTCCCTCTTTGATCGATCAATATCATCTTTCCAAAGCATTTTTATGGATTAATCAAATTACTTAAAATGGTCAATATCAATTTGTGTTCTCACTTCACATCAAATTCATACATCGAATAATTTTTTTTGACCTAAGTAGCTACAAATTATATTCTCTTTTACTATTGAAAATTCTATACATCACTCGGTACGCGGTTTAGACCATAAATATGATAACGTTTTTAGCATTATAATTAGTTTAAAATGGCTCTATACAGTACTCAAAAGCACTTTAGAAGTTATGCTTATGATGAGTCTCCCCATGCATTTTTTATTTATTTATTTTAATTTTGACTTTCCCTCTCTCTACTCCTAGTAGAATCGCTAATGATATTCCTTTCATGTGTTTGCTTAAATTGCACAAGTTTTGACATCAATTCAAATTCAACGAGCTAGCTAGGGTTCCAAAAATAACCAACAACAAGAACCCCAAGTACGTCGTCTCCTTAACTACTTCATGCAAATCAATTTGTTTTAACGACAAAAATGCAAAGCATGCCCGATATGACTTTGCTCTATCTGTGTATTACAATACTCTGCAGTATACAGAAGCAAAAGTTGAAGAGAACATGCACAAAGAAACAAAAACTTTAATATAATCATGGAAAAGTAAAAGGACGACCAAACGCAAACAGGTTTTCAACCTTCTCAAGACTTAAAAAAGAGCTCTATTAATTGAATCACGTTTTGTTGCTGCTATATATCTTCTTCTCTTAACGTACTCTTTTAACCTAATCAAACTTTTAACACCTTTTTACTAACATATCTTTTCACTTGTGCTGTGTATCTTGGACCATGCCCATTTCCCACCTTTCTCTGTCGGCTTAGTTGCCTTCTCCAGACAAACTAGTAGTTACAAATATATTTATAATATTTAATAATTTCTTTTTTGTTTTTTGGGGTATTCTATAAATGTAAAAGTATAGATCGAGAGTAAATTGGGATTTGATTTGTCACGTGAATTTTAATGGGGGTGTTTGAGTCGTGAAAGGGGTCAAAAGAAGAAAAAGAAAAAAAAAAAAAAAAAGTGTTTTATTTTTTAAAANAAAGGGGTAAAAATAATAAAAATAAAAAAAAAAAAAAAAAGTGTTTGATTTTTGAACAGAGATAGCCCATAATGTCGACTGTAATGTTTGACTATAATTCCCAAACTTTAGTGAACAAAACGAAACCACCCCTTTATTGTGCTTTCACAATTCACGTGACCACCGCCTTGTGTTTGAATGTACAGGAAACTAGTAATCTGGGTGAGGCTTTCAAGCAAAGGGGCTCCCTTTAATTCTTCTTTTTGACCGACCTTTTTATTTTGCAGCCCAACTTGTAACAACCCATTGTAAATATATTGAAATTAAACTTTAAGAGTAAAATATATAATAAATTTGAATAATGTAATAGATATAAAGTCTATATTCCAATCGACATAATACTGTATGAGTAGTAAGGTGAAAATATGAAAGTCTAATAATAAATACTGATAAATTTATTTTACTATTCATATCAAGTTAAGATATAAAGTTGGGATATAGACTTTGTGTCCATGCCAATTACGGTATAAATTTTATTATAACAAATTAAACCTATTCAAAATTATTAAATTTTTGTTTGTTATAGATGTATATTTATGTGTCACTACAATTTTTGTATCTTCAAGAAGATTGAAATTTTATATAATTTAGTAATTATTATAATATAAAAGATAAAGACTTTTCTATTAAATAATTCTTAATTTTAATTTTTAAAGAAATTGAGTTTTTTTCCAAGGAAGAGGTGCATAAATAAAATAACATAAAATAAAGAAATTGTATAGAGATGGACCAGTTAGTCAGGGGGCAATCTAGGCTAGTATACAAGGCAAAGGATTCGGTCCACATGAGATGACGGAGTCAACCCGTTATAATAGGTCTGAACAGAATCAACCTACGTGTCATCAGTCAAATGTTTAGATGAGTGGCCCACTACCAAGCCACTAGTGGCACTTGTGGGCCTTGGTCCCATCAATCCGTTGACTGAGATTACTCTTTTTCACTGATGCAATGGCCCCGGGCCAATCGGGGCGGTGAATTTTGGGAACGCGTCAATCTCCACGTAGCTGTAGCTGTTTCTGTTACTGCTACTGTTGCTGTTCTTTTCTTCTTCATTCACAAAAACAATTAAAAAAATTTAACGCCAATTTTGGTTCCTTTCCTCCAACTATGCCCTCGCGTGGGCTCCACCTTGTGCTGGTCCCACTGCCACCTTTGCATTTATGACCGTGATCCCTCCAATGTTTGTTTATACGCCAATGCCATGCCTTGCCTTCTATTCTATGACAATATATAGAAACGAAATTTGCTGAGTGCTTTTGTTATTATTTATTATTTATCTAAGGAGGCAGCTAATAGGTTTTTATTTAATTGAAAAATATAATATTATTCAAATTTCATTAAATTGGTCAAAAATTAAAAATATATATATTTTCAAGATAATATTATTTATTATGATAAAAAATGGTATTCACATTTCTACATTTTTTATTTAGGTTTTTTATTTTTTTCTTTAAAAAAATCCCTTCATTTGCTGAGATTCAGAATCTAATAAATATTAAATGCAACCAAAAAAAAAAAAACACTAATAGTAATTACTACAGTTTGGTCTTCTTCTAAAGTCTTTACTCCCTTTTTATTGCCGAGTCCATTGCAATTTGCACCGTCTCAAGACTTGATTCTCCTCATCTCTCTCTACAAACAGTTGTTGATTTATGGCTAAAGCTAGTGGACTCTCCCTTGATTCAGATCCTATTGCAGGCTCTTTCTTTCTTCAGCACCGCCCAACTGTACTCAATTCTTTTCCTGAAGATAATCACCACCGCAACACTAGCTGTAAACTCACTACTGTAATGGATGCCAAGAGGTCCAGGTCTCCCACTCCACCCACTATTCAGTTCCCAGTCTGCCTTGACTCTTCCCAACACTCTGATGATCGTAAACGGACGGTCATTGATGAGATGGACTTTTTTGCCGACAAGAGACATGATGTCAAGAACATCTCCACCACCACCGATACTATTAGTCATTATGATAAACATTCTGATCATCAACCCACCGCCTTGGAGCTTAACGTTAATGTAAGTAATCGACCATCAAATCTTTCAACCTTTTCTTTCATAGATGTTTGTTCATTTATTTATTTTGGGCTGAATTTGGTTTGTATAGACTGGTTTGAATCTTCTTACAAGCAGTGATCAGTCCATGGTCGATGATGGGATATCAACTAACATGGAAGACAAAAGAGCTAAAAGTGAGGTGAGGATATGAAACTTTATGTGTATTTTTTAATGGTTTAATTGTTTACCTTCATTTTTTTAGTTCAAATTGGAATAAAAGATTCCTGTTTTATTGCTTTGTTTTCAGTATGCTGTCATTCAAGCTGAGCTTGAA
Source organism: Bursera cuneata (assembly GCA_026212285.1). NCBI lineage: Eukaryota > Viridiplantae > Streptophyta > Magnoliopsida > Sapindales > Burseraceae > Bursera > Bursera cuneata. The sequence goes on along the minus strand of JANLJB010001743.1, from coordinate 40,937 downwards.
CGTGTGAACGCTGAGAATCAACGTTTAAGAGACATGCTAAACCAGGTTACAAGCAATTACAATATTCTACAGATGCATTTGATAACACTTACGGACCAAAAAGATAAAAAACCTGAAAATAATGAAGAACAACTAGAAGAAAAGAAACCAAACGGAGGAAATATTATAGCTCCAAGACAGTTTATAGATCTTGGTTTGGCTGCTAATACAGCTGATACTGATGAGCCCTCGCTTTCTTCGTCAGAAGGAAGGAGTCGTGATCATGGAGGGTCACCAGTGAATGGAAATAATGAAGAAAGTAAGGAGTTTGTTAGGAGAGAGGATAGTCCAGATCAAGGTTATGGAAGTAATAAGGTTCCGAAATTTAATCCTTCTTCCAAAAATGTTGATCAAACGGAGGCCACGATAAGGAAGGCACGAGTATCGGTTAGAGCTCGATCGGAGGCTCCCATGGTAGGTGAATTATTTGGATTGGATTGATTTGGATGAGGTGATTTGATCATCAAGGAATTGACTTGTTTATTTATTAGTTGAAGTAGATTATTTGATCGATTTTCTTGATTTATTTTCAGATCAACGATGGATGTCAATGGAGAAAATACGGACAGAAGATGGCCAAGGGAAATCCATGTCCTCGAGCATACTATAGATGCACCATGGCTGCTGGTTGCCCAGTTAGAAAACAAGTTTGTACTTCAACTTAAAACATTTATGTAGTTGTTTGATCTTAGTATGTATTAGTTTGTTTATTGACATTAATCAAATTTTAATACTTTAATAGGTACAAAGATGTGCTGACGATCGGACAATTTTGATCACAACATATGAAGGCAACCACAACCACCCTTTGCCACCGGCTGCAATGGCAATGGCATCAACTACATCAGCAGCAGCACGACTGCTGCTATCAGGTTCGATGTCAAGTGCTGATGGACTGATGAACCCAAATTTTCTGGCAAGAACTCTGCTTCCATGTTCCTCTAGCATGGCCACTATATCAGCATCAGCTCCATTCCCCACTGTTACATTGGACCTGACACAAACCCCCAACCCCTTGCAACTCCAAAGGTCACAAAACCAATTTCAGGTCCCGTTTCCAAACCCAACTCACAATTTTGCAAATGCGCCAGCTACTTCATTGCTGCCACAAATATTTGGGCAGGCACTTTATAACCAATCAAAATTTTCTGGCCTGCAAATGTCTCAAGACATGGACCCTTCTCAATTGGGTACTCATCAATCGCAAGCGCAAGCGCAAGTACCAGCAGCGCAACAAGGGCAATCTAGCTCATCTTTTACCGACACTGTAAGTGCAGCCACTGCTGCCATTGCAGCTGATCCAAACTTCACTGCTGCTGTAGCGGCTGCAATCTCATCTATCATTAATAGTGGTGCGGCCCCAAACAACACTAGCAACAATAATAGCCACCTCGCAACACCAACCACTAATAGCAATAGCGATGGCAAGTTCTCCAGTGAATTGAATTGAAGTTAGCTCAAAAGTACTCTTCATGGATTTTTCTTTTTACATTTCTTAATTTTTTTCTTTTCCTTTTCTTGTTTTCGAAGAAACATAAGTTATACATGTTCAAGTTCTTTCTTCTTTTCTTTTCTTTTCTTTTCTTTCTTTTTTTTAATATTAACTATAGGTTTCTTAATATTCTTGCTTTCTCTGAATAATTCCGAATTGTAAGTCAATACAAAGTCAAAAAAACAATGAAAGAAAAAAAAAAAGGTGAAGTTTATACTTGATTATATGCATGGTTTTGGAAATGACCAGAAGAAACTTGCGTTACAATTTCTATTCTTTTTGTCTGTGAATGTTGTTTGTATCTTTCCCTAGATGAGTCCAAGGCTAGCACCGAAAGAAAATAGGAAAGGAAAAGACAATACAGTGAACATCAAATTAATTAATTAATTTGTTGGAGTTACGTGTATGATATGCCAAAAGGAGAGCTTCAGATTCGTATCCCTTGAGGCACTGAGCAGTCATGGAAACCGTGTGAGGATGGGATACGTTTGTCACGTAAGGAAAAGAGATAAATAGAAGAGAAGAGAGTGATGCTATTTGTCACAATTCATCTTGTCCTTTTTGCTATTTCCTCTTTGATGTCACCCAAAAGACTAACTAAAGGAATAGAAGACTCTTACGACTTGCAAGTAGGTCCTTTCATGTTCAACTTTTAATGTAGAATATGTTTGTTTATTTGGATTGCATTCCATCCATTTCTCTCATGTTAACTTTTGCTCCAAGTTGAGTATAATTTTGTAGCTAAATTTGGACTAAGGCTACTGCCTTTACATTAGTTCTTTTCCTCCTTGCTTTTGACTTTTATTCTGGGTTAAACATTTATTATAGGCTCCAAGTATAAAAGCTAGTTGTTTCAGTTTATCTATTAATCTAATGATTTTTTTTATAAAATTGTGAGAAATGAATTTAAAGGTCTTTTGAAAAAATAGTAATGTCTCAGGTTTTCTTTGATTTGCCTAATCATTCTCAGCCCAATAATTAGAATACCCTTTCATATATAATATATAAATATATCTTCCCTTTCTCTAATACTTTCGAATCGACAGACAGTCATCAAAAAGTTATTGGACTATCATCAGATCATCATCAAACGGTCATCAAACTCACCAGATAGTCACCAAATAGTCACTAGACTCTCCAAACAGTCACCAAGAATTCTTTGAACCTACTATAAGCTCTATTTGAATAAATCTAAACAAATGAAAACGAGGCATAGACAACACAGTTAATCTTAAATTAGGGAAATTTTCATGTACGACTTGTAGATACAAAATCTTCTTGTGCGTGTAGATGAGTGAGGCAATAAGTTGCGTAAAGTAGGAGTGAGTATGTGAGGCAGTCAAATGAATCAGCGGATGAACTTGGTTAATGGTTAGGCGCAGTCTCGTAGGGCGTAGCCAATCATCATCACGGTCACCCCAATGACCACAAGTCGTCCTCTTCTTATTTAATTGTGTAATATTTTTTTGACCTACCACTGACGATTGAGCCGTGTTCCACACGAGGTCCCCAAACCCTGCTTTAGTATCCCATTTAACTAGCAAATAGTTCGATAAAATTCGAATATTTTAATGACTTTTGATAATATGTAAATAAAAGTTTATGATTTTTTGAAACTTATTTCTATTTGACATTAAACAGAAACCACGTTTAAGAATCTTTATATTATATAATAATTCAATCTCAATTAATGATAAAAGATAATGAGAACCAAGTTTAAACCAATTTGTAGGCATTAATTAACTTAATAATGAATGCGATAGAAATTGGTAAATAATGTTAAATTATGGATCACAAATTGACTGGATATTTTCCAAAGTCTAAACGTGAACTTTACTTTGAGATTGGAGAAATATCATAGATGTTATGGGACCAATGCAATCAAGCAGACCTTAAGTGCAGATAAGCTGTCTGTTATCTCAACTGAACACGCTTGGCCTGTTCTTTGGGCATATCAGCGTCAGCCATTCCCACTTGCTTCTTTCTTTCTTTTATCTTCTTCTGGTTTGTATTTTGCCAACTCAACTCGAGTATGTGAGAAAATTGTGAGACGATGTTGGTGTACTCAGTTTTACAAGCCTAATAACTAATGGGCTTTAATTTTTTAGAGTGGATTTTCAATAGAGCCCAAATTCTATGGATCAATAACAAGCCCACTATGGGGTTACTTTTTCATCCTTTAATATCCAGCCCAAAAACAAATCCAAGTCGGGTCGAATTCAAATTTCAAAGTCTCACTCCACTTGCGAGGGTGGACTGGTTGATAGGATGATGAGACTGGTAGCTATCACTGGTCGCCAGCGTGTCGTGCTCTCATGACGCCACATCATCAAAAACAGGTCCACTGAAAGCCACGATCCTCATCACCGTCAGATACAATACGCCAACTCCTATTAACGGTCAAAACACTAGACAACACTTACTCATCCAACACACATCCGTCTCTCGATCCCTTTGTGCTCTGACTGTAGATTCTCGGTTCTGCCAATCCATTCTCCTCGCCTTGACTGCTTCTTCCATCAATAGTATACTCAGGTATGGAAGCTTAGTGTTTTTTTTTTCTTTTTTATGTGTATATTACGGTTACGTTTATGATCTTTGATCGGTCAGTTTGTGTTGCTTAGGAGTATATAAAAGTTGTTTGGTTGCTGAGAAAACGCGGGAGAGAAAATCAAAATGAATCTTTGTTGAGTGCTTTTAATTTTGCCGGTTTTGAAAAGCGTGTACCGTAACTGATATTAATATTTTTTTACTTCTTTTTTATTTTATTTTTTTGCTAGTGATTTAATCTGCATGTTACGTTTCTGCCGAAGATTATGATGTTTAGGTTGATAACTTCGACTTTAACGTTAAGTGTGTGCTAAGTTGTGCTCTCAAATTCATAGTTTCTTCGGTTGCTGTGAATGTGGAGGAGGATAGAGGAATGAGTTTTGAAAATAACGAGTTAATCTGCATAATGAGTTGATGCAACTGATATGATCATTTTTTTTTTGGGTTTATGTTGAGCTGCTGTATCAAAGCACTGCTTTAATCTATTATGCTGTTCGAACTTTGAACATATTATAAGATAAACTGTTGAAATTATAGTTTTCAAGACTCCTATATATGATGTGATAAAATTATAAGGGCCGAATTTGCGTTACTTATTCTTTGTCCAACTTCCTCTCGGAAAACAAAAAAAAAAAAAATTGTGTTGTTCGTTTATCATGATCTGTCTCAAAGTTGGGTTAGTCCAATGGGCTAAATGGTGTATAAGCAATAAATGCACATGTTCGAATTTGCAGTAGTTGACATGGGAACCAAATTCAAAAGCATTCGGGTTGCTTTGCTTCTTGCGTTCATTTTGTCGCCAGTGGTGTTTTCTTTGACCAATGATGGGTTGGTTAGAATTGGGCTGAAAAAGAAGAAATTGGATCAAGTCAACCAGCTCAGCAGACAGATTGATGCTAAGGAACGGGAAATCGTGAGAGCACCTGTCAAAAAGTATTATCTCCATGGTAATCGTGGAGATTCTGACACAGACATTGTTGCACTTAAGAACTATTTGGATGCACAGTATTTTGGTGAGATTGGTATCGGAACACCTTCTCAAACATTCACTGTGATATTTGACACCGGAAGTTCTAACCTTTGGGTGCCCTCTTCGAAGTGTTATTTCTCCGTGGGTCTCTTTAACCAACTAACTTGAGTTATTTAAGAAATCTTGATTGGTCATTTTGTTGCAATTGATTTGTATAATTTTCCATTTGGATGCAGCTTGCATGCTACTTCCACTCCAAGTATAAGGCCAGCCAGTCAAGTACCTATGAAAAGAATGGTATGATCCTTTTTCCTAGTTCAAGGAGGTTTCTTTCTGATTTACCTCCAGCCCCTTCACTTTTATCAGTCAGATTTATTTACTGCTAAGTATAGAGAGGTGAATTAAACAAGTTCTCACGTGATAGATAAGATAGTATTTCTGACTGTCCTTTTACAGTGATAAGTTTTATAAAATAATTATGACATGATTATTTTATTTATGCATTTAAAAATTCTTATTGATCATAGTCCCCTAGTGATTTAGGTGGTCCATTTGGATTTATTCTATTTTGAATACCAGGACTAAATACATGGCTACACATATACATATGATTTATTCAAATATTTCGTAATAATGTATTCTTTCATTAATGCGTGGACATATGTATTGTTGACAACCGTAGATCAAGATTGTTTTCTTCACATTGATGGCTAAAGAATTTGATAATGACTATTACAATGTAATGAACCATAAAATGATTGTTACACTATTCTCATAACTATAATTTGTTTTATTACATAAAACAAACTTAGGCTGTAAAAAAGGAAAAAAAAAAAACAAAAACAAAAAAAGAGATAGATCATGTGTGACATGCGGAAAGAAATTCATGAACTCTCTGCCAAGTTCTTTGCTGTTATGGCTGAAAATTGCTGGTGATCTCATCTTTTCATATTTCATGTAGGGACATCTGCTTCAATCAAATATGGAACTGGAGCAATTTCTGGTTTCTTTAGCCAGGATCATGTCAAAGTTGGTGACCTTACTGTTCAAAATCAGGTGAATATTGCAAGATGTGGACTTTTTGGTCTTAAGTTTGATTGTTCGGTTTCAATTAACTAAAGTTATTTACCATTATTAGGGTTTCATTGAGGCAACCAAAGAGGCTAGCATCACATTCTTGGCAGCGAAGTTTGATGGTATACTTGGGCTTGGATTTCAAGAGATCTCGGTTGGAAATGCTGTGCCTGTTTGGTGAGTCAGTACATCTCAGTTGTTTGATTTATTCTTAAGTTCCTAAGATGAGCTGTGATCAGTTTATTACTTCAATTGGCTCAAATTTATTCCTAATGTAGCTTATTTTTTATTTTTAAGTTTTTATCTCTTTATTATTTTTGGTTCAGGACTAATTTGTTTGTTAAATTGAGTATTTTTGTGAGTTCTTACAGGTATAATATGGTTGATCAAGGCCTTGTTAAAGAACCAGTTTTTTCATTTTGGTTAAACCGTAATATTGAAGGAGAAGAAGGGGGAGAAATTGTATTTGGTGGGGTTGATTCTGCACATTACAAGGGTGAGCACACATATGTTCCTGTGACCCAGAAAGGCTATTGGCAGGTTGGTTGCTCAAACTCTTAACTTTCCATTTTTTCATTTTCTTACTTTGTAATTAAATTATTGTCAACTTTTTTCTGTTAACTTGGATCCTGCTTTATCTGTTGGTAGTTTGAAATGGGTGATGTCCTAATTGATGGGGAAACAACTGGTAGTTATCTGTTGTTCTCATACCACTTCTTTATGCTTTTTGTAGTTGTGTTTGATATAGTTCTGATAGATGATCATACCACATTCAGGATATTGTTCTGGCGGCTGTAAGGCAATTGCTGATTCTGGAACTTCTTTGTTGGCGGGTCCAACGGTATGTACTTTTGGTGACCATAATCTCGTATTTTCTCTTTCTGTCAGGTTATGGCATGATTAGCATTAGAACAAATATGAGTTATTTCCAGCATTCATTCTTATCATTTAAGTGTATCAGAGATTCCAATAGAGCGCCCATAGATTTCTTAGGTTTAACTATCTATGATATGTCAGTCTTCCCTTCCAATATATATATATATTTTCCCGGTCATGTCTATCAATTTGAAGCCCATTATCTGTCCTTTATATATTGACTGTTGTGAAGGGTGCCTGATAGGGAACACATATTGGTGCTTTCAGAACCTTTACCTAGAATTTGTATTGGGTTTTAGAGTCAGTGCATTGTCCTCGTGATACATCTATATCATCTAGTTTGAATAATATTATGCTTCTGAGCATTTATCAACCTTTCAGTATTTTGTTTGAAATTGATTTCCATTTACTTGAACATTTTAGTTAATTGGGCCTATGAAGTCATCGTGGCATTTGTCAAGACCCTGGCTATCTGACCCAGGGTTTCATGTAAAACATTATAACCTGTCATTTTGCTTTGCAATGGAAAGGTTTCTTATGCTATTGTATTCCACTCTATGTAATTCATTTCTGATCTCTAATAAATGTCTCTTTAAGGATTGGAAATTAAAAAGATTGATATAACCCTATGACTGCGAATTTTCAGACTGTAATTACTCAAATTAATCATGCCATTGGAGCTTCCGGTGTTGTAAGCCAAGAATGCAAGACAATGATTGATCAATATGGAAAAACCATATTGGAAATGCTGATAGCTCAGGTAAATTGATTCATGTTTTCATTTTCTTTTTTACAAAATTTTTAACACATCACTGATCTTCCATCTGAGAGGAATAACTGTGCTTAACATTTCTTATCATTTTCCACTTTTTTTTCCCTGCAACACTTTATCTTGAGATGTTTTATGGACTAAAAGGTGCTTTTATTGTTTTTGTTTTATAGACACAACCACAAAAGATCTGCTCTCAAATGGGTCTATGCACTTTTGATGGCACTCAAGGCATTAGGTCGGTCTCATCATTCATATTGCTGTTATAATAAATAGTAGTAGTACCTCTTTTGCTTGGTTTCTTCTATTTCTATCCTACATTTGTTAGCAACATGAATTAAAATTTAACTGTCTGGCACAGTATGGGCATTGAGAGCATTGTAGATAAGAAGACAGACAAGTCATCGGATGGTGTGCATGACGCTATGTGTACCGCTTGTGAGATGGCAGTAGTGTGGATGCAGAACCAGCTCAAGAGAAATCAGACAGAAGAGCAAATCTTGGATTATGTAAATCAGGTATATTAGCCTTCATGTTAACATTTCTGGGAAAAGTGGCCTGGCTTCGAGCTGATGTCTTTCATTGAATTGCAGCTTTGTGACCGCCTGCCCAGTCCAAACGGAGAATCAGCTGTTCAATGTAGCAGTCTATCTTCCATGCCGAATGTTTCTTTCACCATTGGTGGTAAAGTGTTTGACCTTGCACCAGATGAGGTAGGGTACCATTCTGATCTTTAAGGCATCTGAGTTACAATTGGGATTGTTTGATGAGTTGTTATCTCAATAACTAATAGGCATGTGGTTCAGTATTTGTCTCGTAAAAAAATTTATGTTGAATTCTTTTTTTATTCAAGTGAATGTTAGTAGGATCGTCCACATGGAATTGAATGGTTTAAAGGGTTTCATCTAGCCAACCCAAGTAGATGGAATCAATGTTTTCATAGGTTGTGTTTGCATCATAGAGTTTGGCCATCGCATTTTTATCACTGTGCTATGGTTTAGAATGAGACGAATGACAATTAGTAAAATTCATTATTTTTACCAGAAATGCTGTATATTATTTGTCCTTTTTTCACTCTGCTAATGGTTTTCTGAATTGCATTCTGGATGGTGATCTCTTGGATCAGTATGTTCTTCAAGTGGGAGAGGGAGTTGCAGCCCAATGCATTAGTGGATTTATTGCTTTAGATGTAGCCCCTCCTCGTGGTCCTCTCTGGTATTTTTTTTCTTTCTCATGCTGTTGCTTAAAGCTTATTTTTTGCTTTTTCTATTCTTTTACTGTACATGCATGCGGTAATTGACGAACTATAGATGATAGATATAGTGCTTTAAACTGAAAATATTTCGCAAGGTCGGTGTAAAATTTTTTACTAAAAAATATAGGGGAATTTACGAGAACTTTTTTATTTTTTAGTGCAGTCCCAAAAATAATCCGGACTTTCAAAAATAATCCCGGTTTCAAAAAATTTTATGCCATAGCCCTTGAGCTGCGGAGTAGCTTAGCTCGGTAGCTTGACAGCTCAACAACTGTCAAGCAGAGCTGCCTAACAAAGGTGTTAGGGCTATGATGTAAAAAAATTTTAAAGTGGGATTATTTTTTAAAACACAGTTAAAATAAGGTTATTTTTTGAAGTTTCTGAAAAATATATATGTATATATCAACTAGTAATGGGCTTGTCATAGTCACTGATGGATTAACCTCTGATTGATGATTTTAAAAACCAGTTGACTGTATTGCTTTTGAACTTATAATTTTCCCTCCTTCTGTGAATAACTGTCCGCTCTGTCAAAAAAAAAGGGCTGAGGCTTCAAATTATAGATTGTCGATAGTATGACAGAAGCTCTTTGTTATTGGCTTACTAGTGGTACTTGGCAACAGCAGAATATCAAAGCTGGCTTAATGATGCTGTAATTATGAGGATCGAGAAGGTTTAAGCCACTTGCTCAAATGGATTTTTAAACCCCTTTTTTTGTTTATTTTCATCCAATCTATGCAAACTTGTCCATTCAGTAAAAGAATACAAACAAATATCATCAGGTTCTTGTAATTTGATTTATATAGAAAAAGCCATACCTAATCTTGGTCTTTGTAAAGTAAGGTTCGGTCCTGGCTGTTGTAGTAAAAAATGATTCTATCCTTTATAATTTTAATATTAAATGTATCCATAGGTGCTTGCTGCCCTAGATTTTTGTTGGTTGCTTAATTTCACCTTCTATTAAATTGAAGATCTTCCTTAAGGACACATCATCCTTCTTGTGTGATGCAGGATTTTGGGAGATATCTTCATGGGTCGCTATCACACCGTGTTTGACTATGGCAACTTGGCAGTGGGATTTGCCGAAGCAGCGTAAACGAACTCCATACTCTTCTTAATAAGCCTCTTCCATTTCCAAGTTAGTATGTAATATATAAACATGATGTTGTTATAGCCCTGTAGTAGAACCATTTGGTTGAACTCGTCTGCAAACTTATGTTTCTGCATGTGAATATATATCTTAGCTCTTGAAACCACCGTTGCCTGATTGTTAACATAATATTGTACTCCTTACAGCATGACTTGTATATTACCTCAAAATAATGTCACTTGGTGTCCATCCAATACGAAGTCTGAATTCAACAGTTCTTGATGTTTTGACATAATCAGTTCTTTTTACTTAAAATTTACGATTGATATAACTAGCAATAACATTTAATGAAGTTGTTGGTATGAAAAGAGGAAAAGGATCTGGATTCATATGAATTTGAATTTTTCGGATGAATTTTAGACTTCGGATTAACTTGTTAACTCTTTTCAATGCAACTTTTTTCGAAGTCCATTTAAGAACATTAACTTTCAAGCCCTGCTTCCTACCCAACATCTAACTCTATTTTGGTTTTGTAACGTTGTCGGTGTGGTGTATTTATTACGGTTTACTTAAAGTGGCAACAGAATTGACAGGTCAAAATCATATTTACCTTACGATTGAATGGTTTTAAAGGTTATTTCATGAAAAAATGTTATGATGGCCCAACCCATCAACTTGTACTTCCAAACGTAAGTTGATACAATAATTAGGAAAATAAATAAATAAGTAAAATAAATAAATTTAAAATAAAACATTTATAATAATTTTTTAAAAAAAGTTATTTTTTTAAAAGGTTAATAAATTAAAAAATTATAATATTTTTAAAAAAAAGTTTGTAAATTAAAAAAATTATAATATGTAAAAAAAGTTATAATATTTAAAAAAATTAGTAAAAGGTTATAATATTTTTTAAAAAAATTAATAAATTAAAAAATGTTATAATATTCTTTACAAAAGGTAAAAAAATAAATAAAGTACAAGAAATATGAAAATTCATATTTTATGATAACAATGATAAACAACTTTCACAGGAATCAGATTTCGATTCCATATTGAACCAAACAGGAGAAATGAATAGCCATTCCGATTCTGATTGTACCTCATTCTGATTCCAGAGTTCAAACCAAACGGACCCTTAAACTTTTGAGCTATTGAACAAATTAATTAGGTAATTAGATGCTAAAAAAATGAAATGTGATTATTTCTCAAAATGGCATTGAAAACCAAAAGTAGTTTGAAAGAATTGCAAAAATAGATTCAATTTAATGGGTGTGTTTAAAAACTAACTTAAGCATTAATAATTGAGTAATTATCATTGGTCAATCTTACCTTTTTTTTTTTTTTTCACTCATATGAGACTTTTACCATTTTTATCTTTTCTCATCCTTAAATTTTGAAAAAATATATTCTCAAGTCCTCCAATTAAAAATTCTGTTAGTCAACATTTATTAACCTTCATGTTCCAATAAATTTATTATTTTATTCTTACTAGCACATTTAAAAAATAACTAATTTTTTTAGGATAATATTAAGTAAAATAACCAAATTACCGTTTAAATAAATATCAATACCTTTTAATATTGTCCATAAAAAATAATTTTAATATGNTGTTAAAGGTACTTTGGTCAATGAATTTAATATTATCCTTTAAAAATTTAATAATTTTTTTTGTATGTGTTAATAAGGGTAAAATGATAAATTTATTGAAATATAGAGGTTAATAAATGTTAACTAATAGAATTTTTAATTGAGGACTTGAGAATTGATTTTTTCAAAACTTAAAGATGAGATAAGGTAAAAATAATAAAAGTTATATATGAGTGAGAAAAAGAAAAATATAAGAGTGGTCAATGATAATTACTCATTAATAATTAGACATAATAACCCCTCGACATTCCACATCAAACAACCGACGCATGTTGTAAGATAAAATATCAATTTCTAATTTTCGATATCTAATGCATCTTAAAAAAAATTAAAGATATCAAACGCTAAAAGTAAAAAGAAAAAGCGTCAAATTACCAGTCTAACTAACGAAATTATGATATTTAGATTTGTTAAAAAGGGTTAATTTTCAAAAGACCTCGATTGGTTTTTTTTTTTTTTTTTTTTTTTTTTTTTT
>JANLJB010001743.1:13470-28665 GCA_026212285.1 Bursera cuneata | reverse complement strand
ACCTCGTTTGGTTTTTTTTTTTTTTTTTTTTTAATTTTCCCAAAATGCTTTTGGTTGGTTAAATTCTAGAAGCGTTTAAAAAGAAAAGGTCGGAGATAGAAAAACACGTGTGAGAGCAATAATTGAAAAGTGAAAAGGAGGGGTTTGGGCGTGGAAGGTGCAAGTGACGGAACGTCAAAGCAAGCATAAAACATCTTCCCATTAAAATGCCGGCTAACAACCTTATCATTGCACCGCAACAGCAAACCCATCACTCGCTATTTGCATGCCATAACTGGGTTACCTTCTTAACTTAAAAATTGGGTTATGAATGTCATTTTATATGTACACATATAAAAAAAATCTAAGTTATATTTTAACATTGCCGTACTCATGTAATACATTAATATAATAAGTGATAAATAATGAATAATACTTTAAAATATTTATTATTTAATATTATCTAACAAAAGATGATGAATATGTGATTTCTACGTGTAAATATATGTTTAAATAGTATTAAAATGATTTATAATAAAGGTTAACATAATTATTCTATCCTTCTTTAATTTATAACCATATTATTTCTGAAATTAGAAAAGAAAAAGAATTAGAGAGAATAACTAAATTTTTTACGATTTATTTTGATGTTTAACATGTTTAATATTTTCTTTCATTATCTAATCAAATTTAGTATGTGGACAAAAACATCCTTCCAAATGAGATAGAGAAGCACAAAATATAGGTTGATTTTTCTTTTGTGTGTTCAATAAAAGTTATGATTGACAAGCGAATCATTAATATAACCGTAAAAAATTTTATTACGAGCCCAGAATTAAAATTTAGCTAAATTATAAAAGATCTCTAAAAACTTAGTTATTTACCTATTAACCCAAAGAAAAAAAAACCATTAAAAAAGGCCACCCACTCAGGTAAATTAATAGCCAATATTTTCACATGTCTTAAAGAAAAAAAAAATATATAAGCAATGAACACTGTATTAATTAAGAAAATTCAGAAGAAATAAACGATATTAATGATAAATGTGAATGAGATGTACCACAGTCATTCATATTTAATTTTTTATTAATGACCAAGGAGATAAAGTGTAGCTAATTGAGAAGCTTTCTCATTTGCAATAAAAAGCATGTAAACGTTACCACTCCCACAACCACACAAGATCCCAATGCACACCGTTTCCACGTATAAAACGTGCTCTCTCCTCTTCAAGTCATAACTTGGTTACAATGTACACGTGTTACGTCATGTGGACCCCCACCGACTACCTTATTCTTTTCATAAATACGCAAAGGCTCGCATTGCATAAACGTAAACATGATAAAGATTAAAGAATATTCCACGTGAGTTGCGTGTGACTAAAGCCTCCACTCGGACACTCACACTCTCTCAGATCACAAATCAACGTATCTTATATTATAAGCCACGCATCAAATGCAAACGTAATCTAATAGAAATTGGAGACTAGAAAAGGCTCTTTGGTCCACCCAAGACTCAACTAACGGTCTAACTATCATACTAATTACTAATTAATTGAATAAAATTACTCATAATTAATAATTACTAAATTAATCAGATACGACAAGATATTTTTAAGGTGTTCCTAAAATGTGTTATTTATGAGAAATATTAGTAATAATGTAGCTTATTTATTTGTTTATGGGTTAGGGTTGTTGTTGGTGCTTTGCTGCTCTACCTATTGCTTTTACTGTTCAACAACTAAACCTCACCTGCTTGCTTGGCTTAGTTACACCTTCTTTAACGATTTTTCTTATCATTTGCTGTGATTGTTTGTTGATTTTGATTCCCCTCTTTTAACTTCTCCTCCAACCAACTCTCCATTTCCCATTCCCCCTTCTTGTACCCTTTTTTGAATTTTATTCATCAAACCCTTTTTTATTAATATATATTAAATTACTCCTATTTTTTAATATTTACCGAGTTAGCATTTAAAAAAATTATATTTTAACTTCTCTATAATAAATTAAAGATTAATAAAAAAAATATGAAATTAAGTTACGGAACCGTAAGTTAAATATTTAAGTAACATAAAACAATATTATTCATTAATTAATAAATAGTAAAACGGCTATGAATTTTAGATTGCTTTAAAGTGTAGTTTTACATGAAGGGTGTTTTGACAAGTGTTTAGTTTTAAGTGGTTGAATATGGTAACTTTATTACGGAGGATTTGGAATGGCAATCAGGAGGTTCTATTACTGTTAATGTTTAGTACTTACGTCCAAGACTTATCATGATTGCTTTGCTTTGAGTACACAATTCATTTAATTAATCAATTAAGATATACTTACCGTTTGAAATATTACCCTCCATCTCGAACGTTTCTAGAAAAGGTTGACTTAGTGGATCGATTCGATGAGATGTCCTTGGAATTGTTCTTTTAGATTATAAAATTTGATAAATACTTGGACATTTAACTCTAATTCAATTAAGTAATTAACGAATATTGTAAATGTGAAACATATAGTTATTATAATTTACGAATAATTGAGCACGTTGACAAAAAGTGAAATCACAAAGGAGTTGTATAATCCATAAATAAATAATAAAAGGTGCATGTTTCTGGATGGATGTTTGCGTTGGAGTTGCAAATGTGAAAACAAATCAAAACGTGAAAATATTATATCATTTCCCATTCGTGTATCTGACTCTTATTTTTTACCCATTTACAAAGACTGTGCACTGGTCATCGACGTCCCAAAAAGACTTCAATCTTGCCGTTGATTTGATCCAATTCACAACAGAAAATTATACCAAAATTCAACCATTTCTGGTGGTTCAACCCACCCCATAATATCTAGATTTCAATTTTCAAAGTCTACCCTTCATCAGTTCAATTGCCATACAAAAGCACAAAAAGCTAGACAATCCAAAAGTTTTGATTATCCATCCAATCTACCATCCAACCTCCTCTCACCACTTGCCACCAAACCGAATCCTATTTACATTTTCCCATCTCCGCACTCTTTGTTAGGTTCTACTCTTCACACGTGTGCACTACCCTTTTGGCCATGTCATCACCGACTACAAGTCCAAAGCTTTCAACCCCCAACCAAAATTTGACACGTTTTGAACTCGCGTTAAGGGAATTGTCAACCCAAACTCTCTTGGGGACAATCCAAGAGAGCCAAGCCAAGTCTTCCACCCAACCAATTAAACTAACCTTTTAAAAATCCCAACTTTACATTATGTATATATACACACACAACACTAATAACAACTTAACACACAAACAAACTCTTTAGCTCTTCTTCATTCTCACAACTTACCAAATGGACTGGACTAGAGGTCACACCATTGGCCATGGCTCCTCCGCCGCCGTCTCCCTCGCCACTTCTATTCCCTCCGGTGAGGTCTTGGCCGTCAAGTCCACCGAGCTTTCCCATTCTGAATTTTTGCGAAGGGAGCAAAAGTTTCTCTCTTCTTTCAATTCTCCCCATATAGTTGGCTACAAGGGGTGTGATGTTACTAGTGAAAACAACAAGTTGATGTACAATATTCTCATGGAGTATGCGCCCGGTGGCACGCTTATAGATGCTATTCGGAGACACGGTGGCCGGCTGGATGAGTCCATGATCGTCTACTACGCGCGTCAGATATTACAAGGCGTGGAGTACCTGCATTCTAATGGGTTGGTACATTGTGATATTAAGGGTAGGAACATTTTGGTCAGCAAAAGTGGCGCCAAAATTGCCGATTTCGGATGCGCCAAGTGGGAGGCAGAGGAGAGGCAGAGTGGTGGCACACCGATGTTTATGGCACCTGAGGTGGCGCGTGGAGAGCATCAGGGGTTTGCTAGTGATGTTTGGGCAGTTGGGTGCACAGTTATTGAAATGGCTAGCGGTGGTGCGCCCTGGGGTGACGCCACTGACCCAGTAACGGTTCTGTACAGGATTGCATATTCCTGTGAGTTGCCAGAGTTTCCAGATTGTTTATCAAGCCAAGCAAAGGATTTCTTGTCAAAGTGTTTAAAACGAGATCCAAAAGAGAGGTGGACGGCTAGTCAACTTCTGAAGCATCCATTTCTTGCAGAATTCAGTTCTTTTGCAAAACAAATACAAGAATCTAATACTAATTTAAGTTCGAATTCTCCAACAAGTATTCTTGATCAAGGTATCTGGAACTCAGTGGAAGAAACAGAACAAAGTCTGGGAAATCTGATCCGTTCAAGCTCCCGAGACTCCGTTAGCGAGAGGATCAGACGGCTGGCAGATGCCCAAGGGCCCAGCTGGGACTGGGATGAAAGTTGGATCACAGTTAGAGGGAACAAAAATGAGGAAAGCAATGCAATTATGGATGACATTGAAGCAAATGATGATATGATCTGTGGGTCAGTGTTGGATTCGTTTAGTGGTGGCGGCTTAGAGGAGCAAGAAAGCTTTTTTTTTAATAGTGAGAAGTTTTTAGATTTCTTAAGCGGCAATAGTAGTAGAAATTGTTGTACATGTAAGAATGACAGTGTTGTAATTAGTAGTTATAGCCTCAATTTTCAGAGGGAAAGTAATAGGTTGTTATTACCTTCTTCAATTACAACTTCTTCATTATCATAAATTTACGTTTCAGTCTCTTTCTAATCCCTCTTTTCTTCTTTCCAAATTGCCATACAAACCAATAATAATGGGAATATTGGCTGTTAAAATATAAAATTTTTACCTGGGAAAGTCAAACGTGATGCTGATGGGGATTTCTGAATGCCCACAACCTAATCCTATCTTCTGATGTTTTCTATTGTGGGTGAAGTGCCGATTAGTCATAACTCAAAAGGGTACCATTACCGAACTGCCAATGTGGCCGCCACTTCCGATATCAATCAGGTTCTCTGTTTTGGTAGGTAAGTTTGGTTAATTGCCATGACCTATGTCTAGTTGCCCGCTGCCCATCTGCTATCTATCTTCAATTAAAGAGCCGCCCAACTCCTCTTTGGTAAAGCATGATTAAATTTCATGTACACGGGCATGAATTCACCAAGAAAACTGTACTCTCAAGTAGTGCAAACCCAGCTGCTACATTAGCTAAGTTAGGTAGGTTCCTGCCACTGCCAGCTCACGCAAGAGCCTAAAAAGCTTACAAGCTGAGTCTGCACAAATGGGTTTCTTTGAAGTCATTGTTTTGAGCCTGCCAACAACACGTGTTGGTGATTAAACTTATACAAGTTGAATAAGAAATTCATTATTCAATTCATCAATATCCCACTTGAGAAAAGCAGATTGCAATCACTTAAAACGGAAAATTAAGAAAATGTACTAGTCATCTATTCTGGTGGCTGGAACTTGTCCAAGTGGATGAGCATGAGCATGAGCATGAGCATGAGCTAAGCTGAAACTTCTAGCAGTTTCCAAGTTGATTACTTCTAAAATTCGCTTGTTGGTTTGATAAGGTTCAGAATTATTTTCTCTAACAGGGCCTTCTTAGCGCTTCTTAGAGCTGAAGTTTCCAAAGGAATATGCCAAAAGGACAGAGAGAAGAATAGGAAAAAAAATGGACAAGACAAATAAATAAACTAAAAACAAAATCAAAGGAAAACTGAAACAAGCCACCTATAGTTGTTTCACACTTTTTCATCAACATTTCCTGCAAGTAATCGAAGGCAGGAAATTTCCTTAAGGGGCTTGGTAATGTTAAAGATTCTAGAAACAAAATGAGGCAGCGCCAATTTGTTAGGTGTACAGCGTACTTGTATAACTTTTTGTTTGGTGGGCTTTAGAGGGCTGTTCATTTTGTCAGACCCAAATCTACTTAGCCCAATTGATGTAAACCTGGATCAGGCCCAAAATTACAATTAAAAGGAGTAGACATGTAAAATGGGTCTTTCCACAAAAATAAGGCGCGAACCAACGGCTGGCAAAAGATTCGTTGTTTTCCACGACCACCCATTCTTCAACCCTTGTCTAATAATCGAGATTAGAAGAACTCACGCTCACACATAAAAGCTAAAGAAATTAGGGAGAAAGTATTTGGAAAAGAATTGCAAAGATCTCAGCAAACAAATAATGCTCACTCAAGCTCTTACTCTGAGCCCTTTTCCCAATTCTTTCCCACATTGTCACAGCCAGAACCGTTTATTTTTTCCGCCAAACGGTGAGTTTCAGTTTCTGATACAATGAATTCCTGCAGTTACTTTGTGTGGTTATGCTTGATTATAATTTTTTTTTCAGTTTCAGGATGGAATGAGGCTATGAACATGCGTTTGTCACGTGGGAGGGGTTCTGGTTTGAACTTTTCAGCTTCTAAGGAACAGAACTCCAGTGTCAGTACAGAGAAAAAAAGGTTTTTATTTTTTTATTTTTTTTAAATTTTTATGGTCACAATTAGATTCTTTTGTGCTCATAGTTTGCTGTTATCATTTACTTGTTGATTGTAGGAAAGTGGTGGAACATATATGTCTGCTCAAAGCAAAGAAAGATTTATCTGATGAGGAAGAGAATGATATGCTTGATTATCTTTATACATCTCAGTACCAAATGGGTGGCACTGTTGCAGTTTCTTTAGGTGAGTTATTTCTGTTTCAGGAAAACATCTTTCCCCTTTAGTTTTGTTTTGATTACACAATTGTTGCTTTAAATGTTTGAGAACCGATATTGAGTAATTTGGACTGATGTTGGTTGAATGTATGTGGTTGTTAACTTCTTTTTAGCAATCTATTTCTAGTAGTTCTGAGTCAAATCTAATCATTATCTCTAACTTTGGTTATGAAACAATCTACTTCCAAACCCATAAGCTACCTTGTTACTTGGTTCAGCCAAAGAGGTCCGTTTTGGGTTTTTTGTTACTTATAATTTTTAATTGATGTGTATCCTTATGTGCTCAAAACTTTCAAGCATTCATCTATTCCATTAAATGGCTTTGTGTGGACATGCCTATATTTTTTTCAAACGACCTTGTGTGACATAGATGTCTTAATTTTATTCTTGTAGGGCGCATCTCTAATCAAAATATAGAAAATTATACTCATGCTGTATTCAGGCGTTTCCAAAGAAAGGAGGATCTTGTGAAGTTCTACGACAGTCCTTTCTATTTAAAAGTTCTCAAGGAGCATGTGACGCCTTACTGCCATGTATGCCCTGACATGTAAACACCATTACTCAATAGCCCTAAATTCTTATTTCCTTCAATTTTCTACTGAAGTAACTTATAGTTTCATGTTGTCAATTCTGCTGCTCCTTGGACTCAAGTTTGCCACATTCTGACAGGGACTGATTAATGTGGATTTTGAATCAGAAGTAGAAGATGACATCCTTCCTATATTTCGTAAGGGAGAGGTCAGAAGCGACATATATTTTTATACACTATGATATTTATACGAAACAACACTGAACTAAAATAATAATCTATATACGTACTTGAAGTTTTATATACTGTAGCTCAATGAAATTTTGTTTTACAAGTTCTTTTAATGAAATGGAAATTCTTTGGATCCTTTTATGAGTACATTTTGAATATAATTTTAGGATATCATGTGAATAATTGCTACTCGTGCAAAAACAGAAATATCATTATATATTTGGAATGAAATTATGTTTACCCTTTTGGCCGGTTGATATTAAGGTCATTCTTATAGTTTTAGCCTTATGCAACCCATCAAACAACTAGTTCTTCCTTTCTGCATTTTTTATATGGCAAGTCACTGATCCTGGTGAGAATTTCTGAAATAAGTAGATTACTATTGTTATCAGGAGTTCAACTTTGGTGTAGAGTTTGTGCTTCTGATTACATTTGCTGAGAGTGCATCTGGTGGACCTCTTGAAGATGCATTGGCATCACTCCAAAAACTGACAGCTGATTTTCCATCTTTAATTGTCCAATCTACCCAAGGTGGGTCTAAAATAGATAATGCAGAAGTTGGTTTTATAGTTAATTAATTAGCATGCTATCTAGTGATCATCCTTGTGTTTACACAAGAAAATTAGAAAAGTGCAGTCAAGTTTTGATCATGCATACACAATTAATGCTTACTGCTTGGATCAGCTTAACTTTTCCTCATCATATGTTAAGAGTAATTCTATATTTGCGAGGTTGAGATTCTGATACCTTATCTCATTAATATGTGGCTTTAAGGTTCAAATTTTAATCTCAGCAGTGAGGAATACACACATGGAGCAGTAATACGGTTTCGATCATGTGGGTTTTCTTTTGTGTTTTATAGTATCTTGATTATATGATGTGTTACGTTGATTGCTATTGGCTGGTATTGTTTTGCAGTTGAAGCCTTTGAGACATTTATGGGCAGCTCAGAATACAAAGATGTAAGGAGACTGACTTTGCATATTTTCATGAGATATTTTTCTTTTTGTCCTTACCTTTCAAATATGATTGTTTAGGTGCTCAGGTTCATATACTTGTTTCTTCCTACAGGCTAAAGCTCAATGCAATATTTACATTCTAAACACAGTACAAATCAACTGAGAGATGATTTTTTTGCCTTTTTGAGCACGGCTGACACTAGGAATTACTTTAGAAACTCACTTTTTTTTTTGGTTCAAATTTTTACTTCTTACAATATTGAGCTAAACATTCTTTGCTACCCGAAGGCTCTAGATCAAATTCCTAAATTTTGGCTCTTATCATTATTGTTCCTGTCAACCTACGTGAGAGCTACTATTTGTTTAGAGATGTGGGAATTCTATGTGGTGACTAGGATGAAACTTGAAACTTTGGGATTTCTGAAACGGCTGAAATCAAATGAATTTTATTTTTATTTTTTTTCTTTTAAATGAATTTAACTTTTCTTTTGGTCATTGTACTAGCTGTTGCAGTTTTATATATTTTGATGGGCTGCATAAATAGAAAAACTCTGACTTGTCTTTGAATTTTAAATGATAGATGTGGAGCACCAAATTCCATCCAATCATCAGGAAAACACTTACCCTTCATTTTTCTGTTGATCCGGTGGGCACTGAGATCATGTAGCAAGGATCCACTGATTTTGCAGTTTGTGTTCCTGCTTATATAAGCTGAGGCAGACATGAAAGGATACATGCGTCTTATATTCTCCCCTGAATGCTTGCAGGAGTATAAAAGCCATTCTTGCTTATCTTCATTTCGCTTTCTAGGACTAAGCATATAGGTGAGAGTTTGTCTTCCTCTGCAAAAATGTTAGGTATTCTTGTATATGATGTTAGAAGGAGTCAGGACTAGTACTTGGTTCATTTCTCCTACAAATTTCTTGTAGGAAAGGAATGTATTTTGGACAATTCTGTTAAAATAATCAAATCCCATTTTGAAGATATTGATAGACACTTGGATACACTATGCAGAAAGAAAACATCTTCCCATCCCTCCCCGCCATCCAAGCTCCTGCTGCCCCGGTGATCCCTTCTTCAGTAAGATATTCAGATCAGTTGACACATGGGAGCAAAAATTTCTGCATTGGGGACCTATGGAGCGATTGATCGGCTCATATGTAGAATATTCTAATGTCAGACTTGTCAGATTGGTTGCCAAACTTGAAATGCCATTTCAACTTGTCTAGTAATGAACAGAAGAGAAATAATTAAGGTGTGCTCATTTCAGACTTGAGGACTTCAAAATTGGTTGCTTGGTGTTTCTGTGTAGAAGAGGGATATGATGCCAGATGGAACGGATGTATGTATTGAACTCCTTAGTTCATATTGGTTTTGATATTCGTGCAAGTTATTCTTGAATTTTGCCAATTTTAGCTGTTTGACCACTTAATTGCTGCAACTCTGTACAAGGAGGTATGTCAGGTTCTGAAAAATGCAAATCAGTTTGGTCCTCTGGAGCTGATCGTGTGTAACTTTATAAAAATGGGTCAATGTCATCCTCATCACTGGATCCTTTGAAGGCTTTTGCAGAGCTTTGCACTCTGATCTCTCAAATTTTGACTCCTTATTGACGCATAACATAATATACCCTCTTCCATTATGCATGCAATACAAAAGCATGTTTATTAACTTTAACCTCAAGTACGATTCTGTAGAGTTTGGTGATAAAGCGCTCAGCTCTCTCAATTAATATCTTCGATGGTACACCAAAAAAAACCAAGTCAATAGTTATTTCAAGGTTATTGAATGTATTGCATGTAAAATAGTAGTTTATATAGAGAAAATTAAAAAAAGAAAGAAAATCAAGAATATAGGATAAATTTTTAATCCTATTAGATGATGCACATTGATATTTGGGTCTAAAGAGAAGATATTATTTCTACATAATAATATTAGTTTTTATTTATCATGATAATTTTTTTAAATAATCTCATTTTAAAAACATTTCATATCAAATCTTTTTATGCAATATAGCGACAACACAATTTGACAGCTCGACCCGAGTTGCCTGTCAGCTGGAGGATTATAATATAAATTTTTTTGAAATTACACTTTTTAAGGTTATTTTACAAATTCTGCAATAAATAATTTGCTCTAGCAGTTATATTTGACCAAGATATCTATAACATCCATGAAGATATCTATTCTCTTGTAAGTGGTTGCTTGATGTCAGCCGCTACAATTTAGGCAAGATTTACCTAAATCTTTTCTCAGTGATATATTTCAAAAATCCGAACAGAACATTTGAGGTCCGTATTTAAATATTGGACCCTTTCCATACATATATCTAAAATTAGAACATGAGCTAAATTTATCATACAATTTTTCTTTCTTTTCTACAATCCTAGATTGCACAAAGCTTGTTAACTCTACAGACTAGAGAATGGACAACCGCGGCTAGAGGCACATTCCTGAGCATTAGTACTGTTAAGACCTGAAACAGGGGTGTCCAGTGCAAGCATATTACTATAGATTGCTGTGAACAACATTAACGCGAGAGATACCAGAACGGAGAGTACTGATAACCCAAGCATCATTGCATGCGCTATACCACCCTTCACCTCCTGTGCATACTCTGCTGATGCCAATGCCAAGACTGTAAGAGGAAAAGAGTAAGCCCACCATACTAAACTGAACTTCTTCATGGATTTTCTGAAGAGGGTTGGCCTTGAAACCTGTTTTTACATTCAAAATAAAATAGCAAAAGGTTAGTCAAAAGGTAGAAACTCGTTATTTTCTATGCTATCCATTAAGTATCAAATATATATGAATGCATAATCAACTTGGTTGGAGCATCAAGTGTCTCTTTCTCTACAAAGAAAATGAGGTAAATCGTTCCAATTATCTTGCTGTAAGACCTGGATGGACCCTACATGCATGACTTTAATTTTGGATGAAATTGACATGGTTAAAGTCATTTTCAATTCAATTACTTATTCAATTTTTATTCTTCTTCATGACATACCAGTGATAGGAAGAAGAATATCGAGAGAAAGAAAAGCATCTTTGCAGCATTATCAAAAGTCCCCGAAATGGCATCCCACGCTAAACTTGCCATGCTTGGGGCTGCAATGAATAAGAAAAAAACCGGCCTCAGCATCGCTGGCAAGCTACTGCTTCCTGCTAGTCTTTGATAAAGTGTAACAAATAGCACAAGATAGTGTGCCATGGCCAGAGAGAACATTAAAATAGCACATTCTCGCCACCCCATTTGGGCCGCCGCTCGGGCACCCACTAAGTTGCCTATCACCGAAAGCTGACTTGTGGGATTCGCTACAACTGATACAAAACGTTTCCCTTTGGTGAACCATTGGCCATAGATTTTAACATCAAGCACCAATATGGGAACCACAAAAGTCCACCAAAATACCAAGTAGTAGACCGATTTTGGAGCTATGAAAGGTGATGATTGAAGCAGGAGAAGCCAAGAAATCCAGGGAGCAAACAAATAGTTCACTCCTACATGGTCCATGAACTCAGCTTTCACCATTTCAAAGTGGAATAAACATCTTAGGATGTAAAGAAGAGAAAGAAAGGTTGATGTGAACAAAGCTATTGACCATAAGAAAGCAAAAGCTGTGAAGGGTAGAAAGGAAAACAGTCGTCGAAGGGCATGTGCATCCTGGGGTGGCTCTCCAAGTATTTTCCATAGTAAGGTTTGGCTGCTCAGAGAGATGCTTATCCTGAAGTAACCTGCATGGAACCTAGTTAGGATTGGAGTTAATGAGAAAGATGATGAACGTGTTATGCTGACAACTGAAGGATCAAATTGTGATTTTGATTCTGTTGTTG
The DNA here is from genome assembly GCA_026212285.1 of Bursera cuneata. Classification (NCBI taxonomy): domain Eukaryota; kingdom Viridiplantae; phylum Streptophyta; class Magnoliopsida; order Sapindales; family Burseraceae; genus Bursera; species Bursera cuneata. Next base: position 16,573 of record JANLJB010001743.1, on the reverse strand, counting down.
TCGCAATGGAAGGCTCGATGACAAGCTCAGTGTGGGATTGAGATGTTAACTCCATAATGCAAGTGTGCCATATTCCAGATATATTGCTGTTATATAGGAAGGAAGTGATGGGGCAATAAACTCACTCGAAGCTTCGAAGCTGAGAAAAGGATAGATCAAATTCCGTACTTTGAAATTAAACTGTAGGCGGCTGACTCCGCTGTCCTTTTTAGACTTTGTTTGTCGTGGATAATGAGTTGTTTCAAGTTCTTTACAGCTAGACCCCGCACGCAGCAGGGACCCATCTTGACTTAAAATAGCTTCGGATAGAACGACACATCTTTTTCGAAGTTTGCCTAAGCATATATACAGTGATACAAGGGCATGTCTCCTAATTTTTCCTTTATAATATCCAGCTTGGAAATCCCTTTTCGCTCCTCTCGCTGTTCAATGCTCAAACATTACAAATTCCTTGTCCTATGAGCTTAAATTTGATCTATGATATTACTTGCTGGTGGAGAAGGATGGATCATAAACATTGAATAAAATTGATTTCTTTCCATGGTCGACGAAGTGTCGATTTCTACTTTGGAACTTTGACCCAGGTCATCGCCTAATATCGGTTCTGGAGACATGCATGCTTGTTTGTAGTTGCAATTTCGAAGAAGTTTCTCATTGTAGCAAATCGTGATAATTAATTGGCTATTGCTAGATTGTGTTCTACAGTCTAAACGGTCGATAACACTCCTTTTGTCTCATAGATCTTCTGTAAATACCATCATTTTCATCTTAATTGGCCCAAAATATTAACAAATTTACATATTGAAATCTAAGTGGGTGCAAGTGGACTGAACTTGAAGTGTTTTAACAACGTGGAAAATCGTCATTTTCTGATCGGTAGCCAACGTACGTTTCATTTTTGGCCGTTGTTAAATCCTTTAATATATAGACAAGGAATAGTGGTGCTAGGAGTAGCTATTACAATATGGATGCATGCATCATGGAATTAAAAGCAATGGCACATACAAAGCGGAAAATATTAATACAGCACATTAAGGCAATTTTCAACATTCTAATCTTGTGATTTATGGACCTTTTCCAAATTTTCAACTATGCATTCTACTAACAAAGTTAGGCAATGCTGAGCAGCATCTCTCTAGTTTTGATTTGCAAATCAAATGTATATATATCTAGCAGTGAGCTAGTCGATCCCCTACAATTTATAAAGTAAATTACTTTGGCATAAATAATTCGCGCACCATTAACAGGTTACAGCTAAATTCAGGCCTACCTAGCAGACCCCCGTACATCTACTTGGACACATGCTAAGGTAACTTTTAGTTACAACAAGGACATTGTATCTAATAATATTATAGTATTTATTTTTTCATATATTTTGATTAAACCTGAGAAGAATAAAAAAGGGTAGGTTACAGTTGATGTGGATTCCACTTCATTAGTCAGATTTTCACCCTGAATATTTAACAAGTGGGTAAGGTCGTGAGAACAGACATACATCTACCAAATGTGCATGGATCAGGTTCCATTGGAAAATATCAACCATAAATTGCAGCACAGCTAGCTCATGCTTTTCTGAGCTTTATCACCAACTTGTGCCACGGATCAAAGATACCGTCGCCTATGTCCTTACAGAAAGTTTTTCGAGTTCGTTTCACCAGGCTGAGGCGCACTTCAAAAGCACAAAGCCCACATTCATGCCAGACAGCAAGCACATCTTTGTTTGGCTTTGTGAAGTGTATATGGTTTCAGCTAGCTTCAACAGCTCGTCAATAAAGAGTCTGCTTGTAAAACGAAATTACTTTTACGTGGCTTCGGCTTAGTTTAATATGAAGCGTACGTGGTTTGACATGCATATATATGTAACTTATTTAAATTTTGATTTTCGATTTGAATGTTGAAACTATGACGTACTAAATCGTAATTAATAAAATTTGTTGACTTCGAAGACTTCTTCATTGTTCTAATTGCCAATTTACATCACTTCTGTCCAATAGGTAAGAGTATCATTTAACAAATCTAACGCAAAAACATTGGATAAAGACATTTAACAAATTTATTTCCAAACACAACCCATCAATAGTAATAAAATAATTTTCAAAAACATGTAAATTGTACTCTCTGCTGGGGTACTGCCATGTTGCATTCTAATATATATATATATATATATATATATATATTTCTCCTTCCAGATTTTTTTCACAAAGAGGCATCACCAATTAACTAGTAACGACCAAGGGAAAATGTGTTCACTGTTAATGATATAAGCAATTAACTAATTATTTAAAAAAATAATTGATCACAAAGTAGTTACCACTATTTAAACCGTTAAGACGAAATTAACAGTTTCATTAATTGTTAATTGTACAACATTTTTCTTATTTCTCTCACTTAAAACAATATTGTACTTAAATTATTGGGGTNTTAGATGCATGCCCTTGCCAATTCTAATAAAGCAACTTTATTCAAGAAATATTGCATATATGATTACAATTTCAAGACATCAACGCCTTTTTCTAATAATGAATTGAAACTTGGGAAATTTTACATGATCAATTATAATGAATTTTGAGAAATCTTGTATGCAGTAACAACATATTTTAATTAAACTGAAAGGGAAGACATTCCTTTCCCCCCTTCTCTTTTATAACATATCGTTAACCTCCATATAGATTTAATAATTTACTTCATCAAAATTATTTGAGATCTCCTCGAACATTGATAAAAATTATTTGAGACCCTGTCTTCGGTGAAAATAGTTAAGAGATATTTTATAAAGAAGAAGGATTATTTTTTATTTTGTCCCGAAGGATTAATAATCCACTTGTGATTGTCTTGTGTACATATTAAGGTAAAATGTCAGGTTATTGGGACTTAATTCTTTGATGTAATTTTATATNACTATTTAATAGTCATTAATTTATTATAATACATGGATGAAAAAAATAAATTAAAATATTTTTTTATGCCAACTTAACGGCTCTTTTCACTATTAGATTAAAAGAAACGAACGACTATTAAATAATATGTAAAATTAAATAAAAAAGATAAAGTTTTGAGCCTAACGTAAAGGATACTAAGAAAATATAAAAAAACAAAACATAGG
>JANLJB010001742.1:0-12223 GCA_026212285.1 Bursera cuneata | reverse complement strand
TTAAGTGAGAAATTATTGAAAAATAATCAGAGATTAGTGGAGCGTTAAGAAAAATAATATATTTTAATAATTTTTAGATTTATTAATTAATTAATAATTATCATTGATTATTCTTATCTTTTTTTTATTCATATGAAATATTTATCATTTTTGTCTTCTCTCATCTTTAAGTTTTGAAAAAATCTATTTTCAAGTCCTCTAGTTAAAAATTCTATTAGTTAACATCTATTAAACTCAATATTTTAATAAATTTATTATTTTATCTTTACTAACACATATAAAAAAAGACTTAATTTTTAAAGGACCGTATTAAATTAAATAATCAAATTACCTTAACACATATCAAAATTACTTTTTATGGATAATACTTACATATATTCATATTTATTTCAAGAGTAATTTGGTCATTTAACTTAATATTATCATTGAAAAATTAGTTTTTTTTTATATGTTAGTAAGGGTAAAATGATAAATTTATTGGAATATGGAGATTAATAGGTGTTAACTAACGGAGTTAAAAGGACTTGAGAATATATTTTGTCAAAACTTAAGGATGAGAGAAGAAAAGAATAGCAAACGTCCCATATGAGTAAAAAAATGAAGAAATAATTATATCTATTAAATTTGTTAATTCTATCTGTTAAGTCTGTTAACGGATAAATAATCGAGATTGATTAGTAGATTAAAAAATTATGAGATAAATTATTTTTTTATGGATATTTCTTCATAACCCTCATTTAAGTACGTGGAGCGTCAGATACTATGTCTGGCACTACCTATCGAATATTANGCACTACCTATCGAATATTAGATAGTATTCAATGGATATAATATTCAATAAAAAATAAATCAATTTTTAATAAGATTCATTAATTTAAATCATTTTATAAATATTCCTAAAAAATATTATTAAAAAAATACAAGTTCATTTATCGTTTTTATTTTTGAGACATTTATCTTGTAAATTGATTAATAAGTTGGGAAAAATGGAGATATGTGCATGAAGTTGGCTTAGGTTAGGTCATAGGTGTGAATGCGCAAAAGAATCTTTAGAAATCAGAAGGCCAATCATCAAAGATAAGTAGATAACAACACCTACAACTATGCCAAATTAATAAACAAAATGTATATAAATCGTATAAAAATTCAATTATTATACAAGGAAATAAAATATTAATTGTCCATAATTTACATCTCATGTTGTTAGTCTAGATGTGCCATGATTAAGCCAAGTATGTGGTCAACAAAAGCACTTAATAATAATATACGCATGGTCCTCATTTTTTTTTTAATAAAAGAAATTCAATCGAAGGATGAACGTGCATGATAATTGAATATGAGTAGTGGCGTAGTTAGAAAAAATTTTGGTTGGGTTAAATTATTATTTTAGGTAAATCTAAATAATAAGAAGAAATTTTATTAATAAAAATTATTAAAATGATCATATTTAAAATATTATATTATCTATAATTTGTATTAAAATATCTCACTTTTTATTTGGATTACTTTACCATATTTTATCTCATGTAATATAATTTTCAAAACATAAAATAAGATTTATTTAATAAAAAATAATTAATATCAATATATTATTTATAATTACAATAACATTAAATATTTTAAAAATAAAAGTTTAAAGAATAAAAAAATTAAATCAATCAAAATATTATACAAATCTTTAATTTTTAAATAATTATTTTAAATTTTTTATCCACATATTTGTAATCTAAGATAGTATGATCTTTTAGAATAAAAATAAGAAAAACTCACGAACCTAAATATATTACTTATAGATCAAATGAGATAATAAATAAAAAAAGATTAAGAAGTTGATAAAGTTTATATTTTTGAAGAGAGTAAAGTGTTAGAGAAAAGAAAAATATCTTGATAGTGTATATACTGACCGTCAAAGAAAAGATAAATGACTTAAAATTTATGATAATTTGATAAATATATGTTAATTGTTTTTGTAAATTAATATAAAATGATATTTAAAAGTTATGATAATTTTATAAATAATTATTAATTAATAAATACTTATATTTTTTTCCTAAAATTTAGGTTGAGCTACAGCGGGCTTAGCCGACAAGTAATTCTGCCACTGAATATGAGATAATGTCCATTCGAAGTCAAATTTAAGATAATCAATATAAAAACATTTGAAATTATTACCTCATAAATGCGATTAAAACAATTTTTAAAATATATGTTAACAATTAAAAAAATAATATAATTTTTATAATTGAGAGTATCTTTAATCATATAATTTAAAACTAAAGATACAATAATTATTTTTTATTTGAAAAAGATACAATAATTTTTTTTATTTGAAAAAATAATTAGGACATTAAAAAATTTGAAGGGTGTTGGCGAGGAAGGAAGAAAAACGTAAGATAAGGAGAACAAGGAAGAACAAAGCACCCACGAGGCTAAACTCGAGATAATTGGCAGCTACAGATGCCGTGACGTAGGGGAACCCCAAGCCACGTCTTTACTCTTTACCCAATCACTAATTTAACTGAGACACTCCCCACTATAAATACGTTTCCACTCCCACAGTGCAAAATGGCCGCCATTGTTGTTTCTTTGGCCACTTCTTGTTTAGCTGTTCGTGCTTCTTTTTCTACTTCTTCCTCTACACTCTTTTTCACTAAATTAGGATCACTTAATCACAATCATCATCACCGTCTTCTTAGATTCCCTTCTGTTGTTGCACCCTTTTGTTCTTCTTCTCGTCGAGGAAAGCTCACCATGGCTCGTGCTACTCTTGGTCTCACTCAACCTGCTCAAATCGAACCTCCCAAGGTCCTTCTTTGCTTTCAATGATTATGATGATGTGGATAGATCGCTTACAATCTACTAAATAATTTACTTTTTTCTTGTGTGTTTGTTACTTTCTTTAATCGCCAAATAGATCGTTATTTTACTTGTTGAAAGTCGTGCTACATGTGAACTGTTTGATTCATATGTTGACATGAGTATTTTCTTACATGGATGATTCTTATTATTGTTTATAATAGTCTGTTCTATTACGTTTGAAGATGTTTTGGTTTTAGTTTATGATTTGATTAGTGGTTGAATTTGTATGATCATATAATTTGGAAAGCGAAAATGTTCATCATGTTATTGTTGTTGTGGAATGTTTGACAGATCTCTTTTGCTGCAAAAGAGGTTGATGTGGTGGAATGGAAAGGGGACATACTTGCTGTGGGTGTCACAGAGAAAGATTTGGCCAAGGATGACAACTCAAAGTTCCAGAACCCAATTCTGAATAAGCTGGATGCCCAACTAAATGGTCTTTTGTCTGAGGCTTCTTCCGAGGAAGATTTTACTGGAAAACCTGGTCAATCAACTGTTCTTAGACTTCCAGGCCTTGGCTCCAAAAGGGTAGGCTTGATTGGGCTCGGCCAGTCAGCTTCAACTGCAGTGGATTTTCGCAGTCTTGGTGAGTCTGTTGCAGCTGCCGCAAAGGCTTCTCAAGCCACCAATGTTGCTGTTGTGCTTGCCTCTTCCGAGGGTCTCTCAAATGAATCAAAGCTAACTGCTGCTTGGGCAGTAGCATCTGGTACTTGTTTTTTGAGGTCATGATACTATTATAATTAATATATGATGTATATTTCTCTCCAAGTGTGGAATTGAATTTTGGTGGAATTGTTTAAATCAGGAACTGTTATTGGGACACATGAAGATAATCGGTATAGGTCAGAGTCAAAGAAGTCAGTACTCAAGTCTGTGGACATTCTTGGTCTTGGAACTGGACCTGAACTAGAAAAGAAGCTCAAGTATGCTGAAGATGTTTGTTCTGGTGTTGTTTTGGGAAGAGAGCTTGTGAATTCCCCAGCCAATGTACTTACTCCCGGTTCGTATGATCTCTATCCTTGCTTATATCTCCATTTTGTGTTTTACAGTTAATTTTCGTCATGTGGTAAGTTTCAACTTTTGTTGTGCTTGTAATGGAACAACTAGAATAATAATCTTTCGTCAACGACCATTGGCATTTTGATGTGCAGTAATTGTTTTGCTCACAGCTGGAGGACATATTTTTTAGCTTAATTCATATTTGGTGTCTTCTATACTGCAGTGGCACTAGCAGAAGAGGCTTCAAAGCTTGCTTCTGAGTATAGTGATGTTATTTCAGCAACCATTTTGGATGAAGAGCAAATCAAAGATTTGAAGATGGGATCCTATCTGGCTGTCGCTGCAGCTTCGGCAAATCCGCCTCGATTCATCCATTTGTGCTACAAGCCTCCAGGTGGATCTGCTAAAGTCAAGTTGGCATTGGTTGGAAAGGGATTGACTTTTGACAGGTGATTATTATAAATTTATTTAAAGTAAAGGTGTTAGTAATTTCACTATACTGGTAAAATGGCTCATGGAACATTAGATGCCATGCCATATTTTATTAAAATTCATGTCTGATACTGCAATGAGAATAAGGGTCACCTAATGAGTTCAGTTTTATGTAATAACATTTTTCTTGGTTTATTCGTCTTTATTCCTTATGGCAGTTGCTTATCTCCTTATCTGGTTTTTTTTTGTGATAGCCTTGAGTATTATACTTGTTTTTTGCCTTTTAGTTTTATAATTTGTCTCTCTTTTGAGATTTTGAATATTTGTCTTCTATGTTATAGTGGTGGCTACAACCTCAAGGTTGGGCCTGGCTGTTCAATTGACACCATGAAATGTGACATGGGAGGTGCAGCAGCTGTTCTTGGTGCAGCAAAAGCCATTGGTCAAATTAAACCACCAGGAGTAGAGGTGAACTTTAATGATTTTGTTCTTTTTTATTGTGGCAAGAAACAATATCCTTATCCATCTTGTTGCTTATTTCTCTTTGCCATTATTTTTTGGGTCTTCTGGCAAATCATCATCCAAAAGTATATCCTCTTGTGACTAAGTGAAGAGTCTTTGAACTTGCAGATTCATTTTATCATTGCAGCCTGCGAGAATATGATAAGCGGGACAGGCATGAGGCCTGGAGACATTATCACGGCTGCAAATGGAAAGACAATTGAGGTACATCTCTGTGATATGTGAAAAAAGAATAAATCCCTTATTCTAGTTATGATAGGTGTCTTCAGCTCAATAAAACGTGCTATATTTTTCATGTATGTGAGATATAGCTTATAGATCCTGAGATGTTTCATGAATTGTTTCATATATCTGGAAAAGTTGAGTTGAGCGTGAAGAGTTACATACGCTGTCCTTGTGAAAGCATTTTGAATCTGGTTCTTGTTCAGTGCATCCACATATCAGTTCGGCAGCTAGCAATTAGATACATGGAGCTGACTGAAGGAAGATCAATTATTGACATCTTCATCCGCGATGATATACTAAATATTTTTTGTTACTCAATCTCTACTGCAGGTCAATAATACTGATGCCGAGGGAAGACTTACCCTTGCAGATGCTTTGATATATGCTTGTAATCAGGGTGTAGAGAAGGTAAAACTAATTCACTAATGTGGTTATAAATTCTTTCTTTGAGGAATCCAAAATACCTTTGAACTTTTCCTTTTGTTTTGTAAATGTTTAACTTTTTATGACAAATGCCTCTTGAATTAGAAGAAATTTCAATAAATACTTCTTTAACTTGCTTTTATTGGTAATGGTAACAGATTTAATATCTTCTTGATGTGGCTTGATATGATTTCTATATGGTGCATCAAAATCTCTATAGAAATTCGATTATGTTCTAAGATGTGTATTATAGTAGGTGTTAGTATAGTGTAAAATAGTTGAAAATGATTTTGTTTTCTATTTGGTGTATTTGAGATTGTTGCTTAACTAATATAATTTTTAAGAGCAAAAGAGAGTAGTTTCTATAAGTTTCAAAAATTTCAAACTGAAACTTTGGATCAAAAGTTGACTGCCATTGAGGACAAATACTTAATTCAAGTTTGTTTTATTATTTTGTGCTTAAATTAGCCCCCTTAAACAGTAGTTGTTTACTATTATATGACACTATTAAACTTCACCGTAAGTCTAATCTGAATGCTCTTCCAAAATTCTTTATTATTATTATTTTTTATTTTGAAAAAGAAAGTAAATAGCAATTCCACTTTTTTATCATTCTTACCAAAATGTTGGACCTTTTTAATTTGAATCTCTAATACCATACCTGATCATTCTGCAGATAATTGACCTGGCAACATTAACAGGAGCCTGTGTGGTTGCTCTTGGGCCTGCAGTTGCAGGTATATACTTGTTCTCTTTCCGATGATACTGTTAGACTTCAATATTATGTTGGGTGTTAAAATTGGGTCCTAGTGAGGGGTTCTATTAAACTTGATCACTTGAATGTTAATGTTGTACTTTAACCTCATATCTTAAGCTTTTGGGCAAGAGATTTCTTATAGATATTATCAAGTATGGATTGTTTTTAATTCTTCGCCTTTTGGCTCATAAAATAGATGAGTTTTAACAAATTTGTTTTCTTTTGGTTTTGGAGTGGGTGCGGGAGGTTTGCCAAGTAAAAAAATGAGATGCAAGTTTTGAGAACTTCCATCAATAGATCAGGGAAATCATTGATAAGTTTCTATAGACCTCATGATTAGTAAAAATGAAAACCTGAACAGGTGGCTGGTAAAGGGAGAATGTGGGGCGAGTTGTAAACCTAGATGGTTTGGATTTGAGTGAACAAAAACACTTAGTTTACCAGATATATATTTGCTTATGTGTGGTTGCAAATATCCAAGATTTACCTTAAGGAGTTGTACCTGATGAAGGGATGGGGGTTGTGGTGGCGTTCATGGGATTATCCAAATTGAGATGTTAAACTAGCCTTTCTACTAAGCCTGAATTGAATTCTTGCAGCAACTAGATCTGGTATCCATGGGGCATTTTTTGTTGGGTTTTCTAACCTGAGATGTTTGCAATAGCTGATGGCCATTAGATAGCAGTTTATGAGACGTTCACCATGTCCAATTGAATTGTTGGAGACTCTTAGTAATTAGAATCCTTAATTTTGTCTATTGCTAATAATGGGTATCTTTCTCCTTGTAAGGTGCCTTTACACCCAGTGATGACCTAGCGGAGGAGGTATTTGCTGCTGCAAAGGTCAGTGGGGAGAAACTTTGGAGGATGCCGTTGGAGGAAAGTTATTGGGAGACAATGAAATCAGGAGTGGCTGATATGGTCAACACTAGCACCAGCCGAGCAGCTGGTGCTATCACTGCAGCTCTCTTCTTGAAACAGGTCTTAAAATTGAGCAGTCTGATACTACTCTCTGCTCTTATTAGTATGGTTATCATAAATAAGAAGAAAATTATACAATGCACTTCTGATATATTGACATGTGCTTCTGCAGTTCGTAAATGAGAAGGTTCAGTGGATGCACATTGATATAGCCGGCACCGCTTTTAATGATAAGAAACGAGTTGCTTCAGGATTTGGTGTTGCAACTCTGGTGGAGTGGGTTCAGAAGATCTCATCTTAGGCTCAGGCTGAAGTAACTCTCCAATGACTCATTACACACATCAAGAAGAACATGGAAAATGGGAGGAGAAGAAGGCTAAGGGAAAATTAAATATTTCTGGGTTTGTCTAGCTTTTCATGTTAGTGTTATGAATAAAATATGTTGAGAAAAAGTGTGAGAGTGCTTTCTTGCTCTTTATAATACAGTTTCTTTTTGGGTACTTGAAAAATAATTAAAATTAGAGATTTTATTAAAATTTGATCCACTTTTAAAAATGTTTTATGTCTTTAACTGTTTGAAATCCTTTTGTTGGATAGTGTCAGACATCATCTGAGACTCGACACACTCTATATCTGTAATTATTTATTTCTGTTTTTGTACATGCTTTGGATAATCATAGTTTTTCTCAATTGCAATTATAATTCCTAGAATCAACAAGAATGCAAGATTTTGTATATATCTTAAATTTGATTTATCTCAAAATTTCCTAATCGACAGTACCAACCCATTAACTGGAATCCACGTTTAGAAGCTTAAATCATATTGGACAGCACGTGATCCGTAAACGCACAAGTCAAAAAACACAACCCCCCTCCGCCGTCCTTCAAGGTATCCCTTGAATTGTTTGACCTCACCGCGGGCGTGCTGCTGACAAAAATATTTTCTTAATAACTTTTTAATGTATATAATAAGGATATAAGATTGCAAAGAGAAAGAAAATACATAATTTATATTTTTCTATGAACTACTCTTAATATCTTTAAAAATAGAGATAAATAAATAAAAAAATTCTCATTTATACACAGATATTATTATTTATTTCGCATTTTTGTTTCAAGTTAGATTTTAAATAATATTTGTATTTGAAATGATATAAACTTAATTAACGATAGTAAATAAGAAGTATTAAACTTTAATAATATAATCTAGGAGCCCGGTCCCGTGCTTGGGCTTGGTCCTGGGCCTGGGCCTGCCTATCGGTCTACAACTTACTATTTCACCGAACCACGTATGTATGTATATGTATATATGTATATATGTATGTATGTATGTATGTATGTATATATGTATATATGTATATATGTATGTATGTATGTATGTATGTATGTATGTATGTATGTATGTATGTATGTATGTATATATGTATNTATATAATTATTAATATTTGATGTCCCACCCCACCCTGACACGTTAAAACAATCTTATTCTCTGTTGAATGAATTTTCAATTTTTCTGCTCACACGCAACACCTCTTCTTCCTCCCAACTGTTCAGACATCTCAAAAATCCAACCTTTAACTTCCACTTAATCACTCATTCTAGACTCTAACACCCCATTTTGAAACTCTTCACTCAGCTCCCAAGCATGGAATGTACCAAATCGTTTCAGCTGTCTTGTTTTCAAGTTCAAACATGACTAATTGATCAATGAATGATCATGTTGTTGCTCGGTAAACAGGTTTACTTGAGACAAAAAGATGAGTGTTTCTTTGACTGTTATGACTTTTAACCTTCATGAAGATCAACCTGAAGATAGTCCAAACTCATGGGTGAAGAGGAGGGATTTGTGTATTAGTGTCATCACAAGCTACTCTCCTCTGATTCTTTGTACTCAGCAAGGTGTCGCTTTGTTCGCTCTTTTTGTCTTTTATGTAGTTCTTAATGTTTGTGCTTATGGATCTTGCTTGTGGGACTTTTTTTGGTTGAATGAGTGATATGGGTTGTGTTTTGGAGATGGGATTTTTTTTTTTTTAATTTATGGTATGTAGTTGAATTTTACTGTTGGGACTTTGGCCAGTGAATGGAGGCTCCGTTCAGTTTTGTTGAGATTGAAGAGTGGTTGAATAAAGCTTAAGTTTGGTTTTGTTTATGAGTTTTACTGCAAGTGCTTGATCTGAGTATGTTCAAGCTGCTATTTTGAGCAGTGGTAATGGTAGTTGAAGTTGTTCTTGTCTCTTGTGGTTCATTTATTCCTTTCTGCTTGCTTTTAGGTGTTAAATCGCAGTTGGATTATCTTCAGCAATGTTTGCCAGGTAACTTTCTAGATGAATTACTTATAACTTTCTTAACTTTGCACTAATAGTTGGAGAGTTCGGCTTTTAATAGTTTCTAAGTAGCCAAACTTAAACAAGAAGATTTGTTAGCCACTCCATTGTGTTCTGTCGATGAAGAAAACTTTTCTGGATGTAATGGTGCATTCGTTTCATTGCTTAAGTTTAACTACTATTTTGTTTAATTATTTGTTTAAGATGAACACATACAAGGAGAGGGAGTAATTGGATGCTAATTTAGTGTGCAGATACTTAGCGGTTCAAGTTGATTGTCATAATGTGCAGTCAAAACCCACCTACAAGGTGTCTGAACTTACATGTCTATCAACAATCTTTGCAAAAATGTTTGAGACTTTAAGGTTATACATCTATTCCTTTTCGTGTGGTTTGTTGTAAACAAATCGCCCGATGGCAAGGTCAAGTTATATCTCTAATCTTTATGATAGAGATATATTATTTGAAAGCCAGTTCCATGCTAGATTTTATGATTTTGTGGCATTCACCAAGGCTTGGTTATTGGATTCTGGTGTATAAGTGAGTGTATAATAGATTAAAGAGAAGCCAACGTGGAAACCGCCCTTTCCTTAGTTCTTTTGTTCAAATAAAGTATAATCTTCTTGTTGCTTTTTAATGATAATCTTTTGCATTATTTCTAAGATTTAAGTATTATCTATTAGTAAAGTCATAGTAAATTCGCTGCTAAAATATTTGTGACAAGAAGGAATGGGAAAGAAAATAAATGATAGTTCAGTAAATAAAAAGTATGATACACAAAGTGCCCACAAACTAACTCGGTAGGTTTTGTGGAATATAATGAATATAGAAGCCTTGGTTGTAATGTTAAAATAATTCGGACGAACATTATACTCCTTGTTGAATTCTATATTCTGCTTTGCTTTTATGATGAAATGATTTCTATGGTTGCACTAGTATCATTATGGTTTAGCGTTAAAGCTTTGATGAAACTGAAAGCAGCAACCTTCTGTTCATATAATCTCCAAATGTTCATTGCTCTTTTAATCATAAACCTGAAGATTTTATTTACCTACTGTTTCTTTTGTATCTTCCAGCTTATGATCAATTTGGAATATCAAGAAAAGGACCTGAAGACACTTCAGATCAATATTGTTCCATCTTCTATGACAAGGAGAGGGTATGAGATCTGTTTGTTGAGCTCCTTGGGCTGAGCCTTACTATTTTTTTCTGTCAAAATATTGGCACTGTCTTAATGCAGTTTTCTTATCAAAATGAAGGTAGAGCTTCTAGAAGGTGGAACCTTTTGGCTGTCTGAGTCACCTTCTGTCCCTGGAAGCAAAGCTTGGGGTTCTGAAGTTCCATGTGTTGCAACTTGGGCAATATCCTGCTTGTTTTACTTAACCAACTTAAATTGTTTGTGTTTACTAAATTTCTTTTATGTTCTAAAATGTTTCTGTTATATACTATAGAAGAGTGTTGCATGATTTGTTTCTTTGACATGATGCCCACACATTCCAATTCAAAGGACTTGAACCACCAGGATTTTCATTTCAAATTGTGAATACAAACATGGATGAGGTTAGTCCCCGTGCCCGTAGACGAAGTGCTTTGCTTACGTGGCAGCACATTGCCTCCCTACCTCCTAGCTTGCCTGTTGTTTACTGTGGAGGATTCAACACACAAAAAGAATCAACAACGGGACGTTTTCTTCTTGGGAGATCAAGGTATTTGGTTATACGTAATAAAGCAGCTAATTCTTGATTACCAGCAAGATTTTTATATCAAGCTTCATTGAAGGAAGATAACAGTACTGGAATTGTACTTTGCTGCTGGATCTTGATTTGCAAAAGATATGCGGAGCTATTTTTTTTTTTTCTAAGGATTTTGTTCCTTTCTTCTTCCCATATTTTATTTTTATCTAACTTTTTTTTGGGCAATTCCATCGTAGATATCACTTTGAAATTTTGAATTTGCTAATTGGAAATGGGGTGTCAACACTATAGAGTGACGACTCATTTTAATTTGTCATATTCTGTATGCTTTCAATCACAGTTGTTTAAAGATGCCTCATTTGGTTTAATCTTCCCGGGCAGTGGAATTACATTATTGCTTCTGTTGGATTTTGAAGGGGAAATGAAATAAATAGATGCTATATTTAGATGGTGTTGGGTGAAACGTTTATCAAATGTTTATGGTAGTATTGTTTCTGATCAATGACGCATGCTGTGCAAGATTGCAAGATTCTATCTCTGGAAAAATTGTTTTGTAGACTGAAGGAGTTTACTTTGGTTCTTTTTTTATTTTTTAATTTTTATAAATAAATTTTACTTTGCTTCTAGCATTATGTACTTTTCTCTGGCACCAGCTGTGGAGTACTGGAATATAGCAACTTTTTCTTTCCCATATCTGCTCTAATGTAGTACTTCATTCAAGCAAAGCTTGCCCCTGATTTTTTTTTTTTTTTTGAGGGAAATATATATGTACATTAGTTTTCTTCTTCTAAGGTGCTGACTGGACTGTTGCTGGCTTCTCTCTATGCATGCTTACAGAGAACATGGTGTAGTGGGAGACATGAGGGATGCATGGCCAAATGCCAGGCTACGAAAAAATGTTTTCCTTATACGCACGTACCATGGATTCAAAGGTATTCCTCTTCAAACTTTCTGATGCTTTTATTAGCATGATCAAGGGCAGATGCAGTAGCCTTTTTTTTTTTTGGAAAAGAATTATATAGGTTTTGTTAAAAAACTACTTGATCGAAAAGTTTTTGTAGCCTCATG
>JANLJB010001737.1:7927-23080 GCA_026212285.1 Bursera cuneata | reverse complement strand
GAAAGTTTTCCTTTGGAGTGGGCTGGGCCACGTATACTTTTGGTACTCCGAAAGGTGAGAGGCCTCCTTCATATGAGATAGAGATATCAAATGGGACAAACAGCCTAGTAGTTTTCTTTTCTTGTCATAAAATGAAGTGAATACGGAACTCATTTATCAAAAAATATATATATATATCAATTAAGAAAATTTATTTAAAATTATTTTATAAAATAAAGTAATTTCAATATTATAAACTGATTTTTATCGAAGAAAGAAGAAGTTTGTGGTTGTGATTTTAAGTGTAAGGAGGGAGGTGGCTGTAATTTCTGAAAAAATAATTATAAAAGTTAATTATATAAAAGTATAAATGTAATTAATGAAAACATGGGGTATATAATCGTAACATAGAATTGCAAGTTTCTCCATAGGTCCACCTACGTTGAGATAATTAATTTCAGCACCTCAAGTGGTCCTACGAATTTATGAACTAAGGACAAAAATAATTAATATATAATAAGCGTAGAATCTTTAACAGACAAACAAGATATCTTTTCTTTTCCATTTACGTTTATTTTTAATTAATTGGCGACTTTAAATTTATTTTTTAATTTCATATCAGCAACAGTTAAATTAATATTATTTAAAATAAATAAAAAAAATGAGACAGAGAAAAAAGTAATAAAGATAAACATGAAAAAGCAAAGCTTTATTTTAATATTTAATTTTATCATATAATATAATCTTTGAAATACTCTATTTTAATAACCAAACAGCTAAAGCTATGGCCCTGCTTGAGTTTATGAGCAAAGAACAAAAACAATTAATAAGGGGGAAATGACAATAACCCCCCAATTAAATTTAAAAAAAATACTTAACCCCACACTTTTATTAAATTAACACTTACCCCCTAAATACCTCTAAAAAATTAACACTTACCCCCCAAATATTTGGGGGGTAAGTGTTAATTTTGAGAAAACAGTGATAATTTTTTGGGGGATAAGTGTTAGTTTAATAAAAGTATGGGTTTAAGTGTTTTCTTGAAATCTAATTGGGGGGTCAGAGTAAATTCCCCAATTAATAAGGGGTCATGATTTTTCTCGCTTCCTCCTCAATCGCCACATCCAAAATCTAAAAGAATATTAAAAATAAATCTTTAATAATTTTTTTTTAAATAATCAACATAACAAACAAAATATTTCTCTATGATTCTTCAAAATGTATAGATCAGGCATCTTCCTTCTCAAGATAAATATTAGTTTTAATTATACTCTAATAATTAAAAATTTTAAGAATAAGAAATGTATACAACAAATAAAAAATGAGAGAAAAAACATCTGCATTAAACTGAGAAAATCGCCTAGAGAATAAACCTGAAGAGGAGGGAAAAGATGGAGAGAACCAAGAGTTGGAGAGACAGGTGAGATAATTAAGAAACCTCGGGGGTGTCGAGGTAATTTAACAATTTTCCCAAACGCAATCAAATAGATTAATTAATAATTATTAAAAGAGGAAAGATTCAAAGTTCGTGTTTGATTTGATTTTGGTTACTTACACGTGGTATGCTTTTCTTTTTCTTCTTTTACCAATATAATTATTTGTTTTGTTTCGTAGGTATATCATTTTCATAATATAAGGATATTTTCTCTACCTCTCTAGACAAATTTTGAGAGAATATTAAAATCTATATTTATATTAATTTAATGTTTATTTTTTAAAAAATTAATACTTATTTTTTAGATTTTTTAAAGATAAATATTAGTTTAATATAAATATAAGTTTACGAATTTTCTAAAAATTAATACGGATTTTAGGATAAATTTCCTTTTTTATATGCTTACAGCTTTCATGGGAAGTAGCAATTATAAAAATTTGAAACAAATTGCCCAAATAATACCACAAATAATAAATTCTTCCAAAGATTATATCATCAATCATGACATTATGATATGCAAATAAATAACAATCTCGAAACCAAAGTGGCGAGACAGTGATTCTAATTTCTTACAAAAAATGATGTTATGTCAGCTGTGAACCAATATATATTGTATAGTTAGGGTAAATTATGATTAATGAAATATTGAAGGAAAAACTGGTTTGCTTTTACCCTTTAAAGAATCACATCACATGTTACACGACAAAAAAGTAATGGTGCCAGGGGCCTTTTTTCTTCATTTCTCTATCCATGCTATATTTTAAACGGAAACTCTAACTAGTTCATTAATAGCTGAAGACATCTATCGGCTGGGCGCACTGCTCAAGGAACCAGTCTTTTCCTATCAGAGACAGATTCTCACTGGCTCGTCGTCCCCGTTTCTATCTCTCCTGTGAGTCTCTTTCTCCTCCTACTCCTCTTCTTCTTTATGGTAACATGCATGCAACTATATATATATATATTTTCAAATAGCAGATTCTACTTCTACGAATGATATATGTATCTAAGAGTAAATAATTAATATAGGATAATAATCGGTTTTTGCTTGTACTGAACGCTGAGTGCTTACTTCACAACCTGCCAGTGGTTAAAGGGAATCTGTACCATCATACAAGTTTGTGGTAAATCACAAAAAGTAAAAAAGATTTTGGATGAACTAACATTTACATCCAAAAGTTTCGTAAACCATCCAAAACATCGAAAACGTTGACACGGAATTTTCTGCAAATCAAAAATTTCGGTGAAGGGTTCATGGTCCTGTGGAACTGCGTTGTTTGTGGATTATTTTTTTATGCGTTCGCCATGGATCATAGGATTCCTGTTGGCGGCTTGTAGTTTTGGAGGTTGTGGTGGCGTGTTGCCGCTGTTCAAACTCGCTGTTTTTCTTAAAAGAAGAAGAAAACGATACGGCTGGTGGCGGCCGCTTTTAATATGGTGGTGGGAGAAGATCGTTTACTTTACTTGAAGAAATATGGAAAGAGTTAAACTTTTGGAGCTTTATGTCGTTTTTTTGAAACCTTTGGATGTAAATGAACTTTCCCAAACCTTAATGATGTTTCTGTAATTTCCAGGTTTGGAGAAATTCAATTGCACCCAAATGTTCTCAAATTATGAGGTCGCCTCGCTTATGTTATGGTCTATCGGCTAATCAAAAATTCTGATTGAGTTTTAAAATTACTAATTTGCCCTTTAAATAATACAAAAGACTAAGATAATTACAAATTTGAAGTCTATCTTTTTTAAAAATATTTACTTATTTATTATTATTAGTTTTATGAATGACGATAATATTGACATATTTTAGTATCTTTTTAAGGCACGAATATCTTATTTTAGTATTAAACAACATTTTTTTTTAATGTACTTTTAATTGTAGTAAGTCTTTAATAAGCACATTTCTTATTTATTTACATTATAACTTGTAATTATCACTTATTTTAATGTTATTCAAAGGGTAAATTATGAATTTAAAAAAACTTATCAAAATTTTTGGTTAATTAATAACATATACCTTAGGGGAGATAGTTTACACTTTAAAAACATTTGGGGTGCAATTTTAGTTTTCCTAAACTTAATTTGANGATCACGTTAATTAACTTGATAAAAATAATTACTTGATCTAAAAACTTAAGCTAACACTAATAATGATAGCCACTAACAATTATAATGGTGCCTCACATGTCCTATCAACTTCAATTGCCATTTAATAATTGAGTCCAATAAATTGGTTGATTTGCTGGTAATTGCTGTTCTGTCTTAGAAACTTTCCAATATAATATAATCAGTGCATTAGTTGCAAATAAAGTGTAGCCATTAATCTCCATTTCAACTACTCTGTATATTGACAGCTAAAGGAGGGGCTTAATTCTGCTTGCAAAATGGAGGGAGAGATCAAACAGCATCTTCTAAGACAAACTGATGAGAATGTATTTGGTGAGGATGTAAGTCTCAAGGAGAAGGTGTGGGCTGAGTCCNAAGAAGATATGGAGGGTAGCAGGTCCTGCCATTTTCACAAGATTTTCTACATTTGGAATGAACTTAGTTAGTCAAGCCTTCATTGGACACATTGGCTCAACTGAACTTGCAGCATACTCGCTTGTGATTACGGTCCTCTTAAGATTTGCAAATGGCATCCTGGTATAAGCTCGCAGTTAGTTTCATTTCTTGGGCTAGTATATATTTGGAATTTGTCACTTGAATGGGTTTATTTATTTATTTATATTTCTTGTCATCTTTCTGGTGTTTCAAGAAGAAAATATCTCAAGAGAACATGGAACATCACTCAGGTTGTGTTTGATAAAGACTAGTGACAATTACATTATATCAGCGGCACATTCAATCCAATTTAACTCTTGTAGTGGAACAGCTATATCATAGTAACCTTTACCATCTAAATTTGCTTAACTTATACCAGAATTATGGTTAAGCAAGGTATACCTGCTAGAATTTGATGGTTGCCAAACCAATTAATTAATCTTGTTTGTTAGCTAGTAATGCAAAAAAATTCAACGAAGGCATGTGACCTTACCCCAGATGAATGGCAGTTGCCATTTTGAATTTCCCAGCAATCTTTGTGTGCTTTGATGAGCAGAAGGGATCTGAAATGGGACAGCCAGGAGTCCTGAGGATGCCCATTATCTGACCATCCAAAAAACAGTTTCTTCTCACTTGCAATTGGCAATTTGAATAACTTTATTTATGACTTCTAATTACTTTTTACCATCTAGGAAAACATGCAATTAAATGAATTGTCACTGCTTTCTGGTAAGTGATTATTGTGGTTGATGATCTTCAATCACGCAATCTAAAAGCTGTTTCTTCGTTTTTCTCTAGTGATGAGTTTTTCTCTTTTAATTGTTTAAATGTAGTTGGGCATGGCTAGTGCATTAGAAACTCTATGTGGGCAAGCGTATGGTGCAAAACAGTATCACATGCTGGGAGTATATCTGCAAAGATCATGGATAGTGTTGTTCCTTACTGCAATCATTCTTCTTCCCGTGTTTTGCTTCACTACTCCAATTTTAAAGGCTCTAGGGCAGGAGGAAAACATTGCAGAATTGGCAGGAAAAATTTCCCTTTGGCTAACTGCTGTGATGTTCTCTTTCATAGTTTCCTTTACTTGCCAAACGTTCCTACAAGCACAGAGCAAGAACATGATTATATCATACTTGGCAGCCTTTTCATTTTCAATTCATGTCCTTCTTTCATGGCTTTTGACTGTGAAATACAAGTTTGGAATCACAGGAGCAATGGTATCAACAGTTGTTGCATATTGGCTTCCAAATGTAGGTCAACTTATGTTTGTTTTATGTGGATGGTGCAAGGACACATGGAAAGGTTTCTCATTTTATGCTTTCAAAGATCTTTGTCCCATTATAAAGCTTTCTCTGTCTTCTGGCGGTATGCTTTGGTAAGTTTCTCATGATATGGACATTTGTAATTGGAATAGGCTGAAATGCATATCCATTGGTATGGGGCTAGAACTAACTGCTATAAATTTAATACACTGATTCAATCGTTCATACCTCTTACTGATGTTGTTGTTATATACTATTGTTAGCACTTTGGCATAAGGGATCTTGGTTTTTCTTTTTAATGCCAATAGCAAATCTATGTGGGTCATTCTCTTATTCTTTAGTTTTTCAACAGATATAGATTTGGTTTTGATGATTAGGCTCAAGTGTAGCTACTATATTATTTTACAATTTAACTTTCTGTCATGGTAAAAGTGGAAAAGAAATATTGGCAATCTCTGGAGTGTAATTGTTGAGGGTTGAGTAATAGAATATTTACTATTTTAAAAGTACGTGATGGAGTTAACGTTACCTGGTGATTGAGTTAGAGTTATGTTGTCCTTGACAGTCTTGAGCTCTGGTACAACACGATTTTGATACTTCTAACAGGAAATATGGAAAATGCTGAAGTTTCCATTGATGCCCTATCTATCTGGTAATTGATTCCTTGCCTCTTTCACCTATCCTTCTTTGGCTTTCAGTTTTTAATTTCTTAAAGTTAATTATGAGCTAAACTATCTTGTGTTTCACTTTTTGAAAACAATCTTGTCAACAGTCTCAATGTCAATGGTCTGGAGATGATGATATCACTTGGTTTCTTGGCTGCAGCAAGGTATTATCTTTTTTCATTATATTAAATTTGTCTTCTTATAGAGTACAGATAAGTTAGTTCCTAATAATGATAAATTAGTATGAAAATGTGAAAGACTCTAATATTTAGGGAGAAAAAAAGAGAAGATACTTAGGACTGAAATTCTGATTACAGAACACTCTGTAGATTACCAAGACCATTTTGGCGCTTCGCAGATAAATTCAGTTTTTTTTTTTTTGGTTTGCTTTTGTTAATTTTTTTCTCGAAGCAATGGTTCAAACTTTGATCTTGGGCAGAATTACAATGAGGTTCAACCCAGTTACATTCTGTATCAGTAACAACTATAATTTTTTAACATCAATCTCCTAAAAACGTTATTCCTTGCAAACAATTTGATCACTCAGAGTATTTATTATGAAGATGGATATTATATTACTTAAATTTGATTTTATGTCAATTTAAAGCTGAATAATGACTTCATGCAGTTCAGTGTATTTAAAAGGATGGAGCATTTTGTTACTAAAATTTAATTCCTTGTTTTGGTTCTGAAATTTTCAGTGTTAGGGTGTCAAATGAACTTGGAAGAGGAAGCTCAAAAGCTGCAAAGTTCTCTATTGTGGTGACAGTTATTACATCATTTATAATAGGATTAGTGTTATTTACATTGTTCCTAMTCCTTAGGGGACGTCTAGCCTATGTATTTACCAACAATCAGGAGGTGGCTAGAAAAGTTGCAGATCTTTCTCCTCTATTGGCTTTCTCCATACTTATGAACAGCATTCAGCCAGTGCTATCTGGTAATCTATCCCTTGGCTACGGCTTTTTGCTTCAGTACTTATAACCAATGTTTATTTTCTGACGATGATTATTGCTGATTCACGAATCTGGACCTCCCAAACATTCAGTTATATCATGCAGTTTTTTTCTTCTTTGTGGGAGAACAATGGGATGTTTAAGAAATATTTGAAGTAAAAAAATATTGTAAACAGGAGTTGCTGTTGGTGCTGGATGGCAAAGCATTGTAGTATACGTCAATATATCATGCTACTACCTTGTTGGGATACCCATTGGAGTTTTGCTCGGTTATTTTGGCGATTTTGGAGTCAAAGTGAGTTTTATCTTTTCTTATTCTTCAGATATTGCATTTTTAAAACTTGCCTATTTGGATGAAGCAGATGCTTTTCTGCATTAACTTGTTTGTTGCAAATACGTTAGCACACTGTTGCAAATGACTTTGTTTGCCAGTGTGGTCATGCGATTTCGTAAAAAATTGTTAAATAAGAGAAGTTTTGCTTTCTTTCCTTGCTTTATTTTGTTTTGTAGGGTGTTTGGATGGGAATGTTGTTAGGGACGTTTGTTCAAACTGTAGTACTTATGATTATCACCTGGAGAACTGACTGGGACAAACAGGTATTATATTTCTCCTTTCGGCTTTCTTAACTTGATGTACATAATTGGAGAGTATTGCTTTTGGTGCTAAAATTACAGCCACCATGTAATTTGCAAATGACACGAATCTCTGCAGGTGACTATAGCTCATAACCGGGTTACCAAGTGGCTCATTAAAGAATCAGAAGAATCAAGCCTCAAGGGACAAGAAGCATAACATTTAGCTACATTTGATTGAGGCTCTTGCTTGTTCAATCCTTACAATTTGGTTTTGTTTCAAGTATAATATAGCATCCAATTATCCTTAGTGGATTAAAGCTGATATTACTGTATGTATTCCCCTTCCTATCTGGAAGCCCTATAAGAACTTCTCATTTTTTCGGAAAATTCTCAAACTTGGCTGTTGATGTAGATGACAATAGAAAAGCTAGACCGTATTGAAATAGCTAAACTTGGCTGTTGAATGGAAGATTTGTAAACCCATTAATAAAACATGATAATAGAGTAACTACATACAATCAACTTATATAACATATATGCGTCCTCGTACAACTTGACGCAACGCCATATTATTAAATAAGTACAAAAATTGAAAATAAAAGAATATTCTAATAAATAATAGGGTAATAACACCTTTAATAATATTGTGGATACACTATGTTGTATGAAATAAATTATATATATTTGTTGTACGTGTTTTATTATTTAAAATAAATGTTATTGAGTTAGTTGCATAGCTAATTTCGAAATATGTACATTAATAAAACTATATCTACAACCACTCCATATAACATAACTCATAATTTCAACGCTTTTTATTTTAATTTAAGAGTTGAGACAAGTATGCTAAATTAATATTATTTTAAACTAAATAACTAAAATATATATAGATCAAAGTTACGAAGAAAAAGTAGTTAAGATAGTAAGGAAAATTAATGATGAAATTATTCTATTGAAGCAAAACCACTCTCTAGTTTAAATAATTGTTAATTATATCTTACCATTTTCTAGTCCATTTCAACCACCACAAGAGGAAGCCAAATGGCAATGGTAAGAATTTATTGGTCTCCATGGGAGCGTATTTGATTAATAATTGAGCGTATTTGATAAGTGAGATTAAGGTGGATTTTTTTTTTTTTTGTTTAAAGAGGGTATATTTCTCCGAACCTCAAGATAAATTTAGAGAAAACACTTAGTTCTAAACTTTTATAAATTTATTTTGGATTCAAACAAAAAGAAAAGCACAAGTCTCATGGTGGTGTGGTGTTTGGTACACTCAATTTATTTACAAAAAACGTAGGTCCAGATCCACCAATTAACTAAGAAATTGGATGCAACCATTTTGTTTGTTTGTCCAACAATACATTTTAAAAGTACTTGTAAATTCAAAAGCACTATTGAACGTATATATCCAAATCTATGTTTCTTGACTAATTTTACAAGTGCTTTTCCATGACATAGTGTCAATGGTGATGATATCTAAAATCTAAAGGTAATCATATCTAAAATCTAAAGGTAATCATAAAAGGGTTTGTGATCCCACAATGTTTAGCTTTTCATGCATTTGGTTCTCAAATCTTGATGACTTTCTTTACGATATATTTACTTTAACTTATCAGGTAAATTTTGAGAAAACCTTAACTCCATATTTTTATTAAATTAATACTTACCTCCTAAAAAATAATATTTTTTTCTCAAAAAATTAATACTTAGCCCCCAAAATTCAGGAGTAGGTGTTAATTTTTAGGGGATAAGTATTTGTTTAACAAAAGTTTAGGATTAAGTTTTTGTTAAATTTATCTGGGGGGTCGAGAAATTTCCCCTTTCTTTGGAAGAGAGTAAAGAGACCATCATTGATAAAAGGGGATATTTACTTTGACCCCCTAGATAAATTTTTAGAAAACTTTAAACCCACTCTTATGTTAAACTAATATTTATCTTCCAAGAATTAATATTTATCCTCCAAATATTTGAGGATAAGTGTTAGTTTTTGAAAAAAAATATTAATTTTTAAAGGATAAGTGTTAGTTTAGTATAAGAGTAGGCTTAAGTATTTTCTCAAAATTATTTTGGGGTAAGTCGGTCAGAGTAAATATCTCTTAATAAAAGTCAAAAAGCATTGGGGCAAGCAAATATATGTTTCTTTCTGCTAGATATGCTCTCACGTAACCAAAATTTTCAACGCGTTAAGCTCACTGCTTCGCCACTTTCTGATCCTATTTTTGACACTATACTTTATCAATTAGTTTACGAAGGCAATAGGAATTAAGAATTTGAATAGGTGGGTTATACATAGAAGGGATAATTTGAAAAATGATAAAAGTTAATGAAAGTTAGATATCATAACTACAAATTTATTAATAGACAACGTTTTTTTGTTTTTGGTGTTTTACACTCGACAACTCTATTTAGGCTCTTGTGACGTTTTTTACTATGGATTTATCAGTTTATTGTTATCATGACATCTAATTATTTTTACAATAAGATTATTTTTTAAATCATCTCTTAGTTTTTATCTTTTTCATAGCTTTTGTGCATAGAATTTGAAAATAGAGCACCACAAAGAAGACCATGTTTTCTAAGTTTATATTATTTGGGTAATAATTTATTTAAGGTAATGTGGCTCTAGGAACATTTGAAACGACCACTTTTGATGTCAATAAGGCAACATATTTAGCCAACCAATTAATTAATGGGTCAGCTAAATTAGGATTGATGTCCCCTTTAATGTGCAGTCTGCCTCACATAAAGTCTGTATTTCTTGGAAAGAGGATTATACTTGTCCCTTTTATAACGGTAAAGGGAAGGAACAGTGATGCTTCTCTTATTACTCATAGCTCCTTCGCACGCAAGTTCCTTGACGAAACAATTTCGTGTATATCAATCGTCTAGTAAGTTAGTAACTGAAACAATATAATATGGAGAAGTCTGCGTCGCGCATGGTAGAAATCAGAGTCTTGTCAGCAGAAGGGCTATGTATGGATGGAAACTGGGTTAAAAACAACGCATTCGCGATCGTCAAGGTGGATGTTTTTAACTATCAAGCCACAAAAGTTGACGTCCACGGAGGAAGCTATCCTACATGGGACGAAAAACTTGAGATTAACATGCCGAAGAACGCAGGATCTATGACTCTAGAAGTACAACGAAAGACTCGTTCAGGTGATAGGATGATCGGGGCTGCATATTTACCTGTCTCGGATTTTATAGGAGGGTATGCGCCAGAGGATTGTTTGCGTTTTTTGAGTTATATGTTACGAGATTCAAGAGGGAACAAGGCTGGGATCATCAACGTTTCTGTGAGACTAAAAGTGCCAGAACACGCCCCTTTTTCGAGTTCTTCTTCGCAAGAAGTATTGAAGGTGTCTGGATACGATAATTGTTCGCGACAAAAGATGGGAATGCCGGTTGGTGAGAATAATTGTCATGTTGGAACTGTGACTGGGGTTCCTGTTTGGTCCCTAAATCATGGTTGATTTTTTTTTTTTTTGGTGAATTTTTCTTTCCTTTGATTAAGTGCAACCGGGGTTATCTTGTTAGGAGAGGAAAATTATAATTAATTAATTTGTTGGTGACTAGTAAAGAGGTTATTTTCTTGCTTTATTATATTCTTTGAGGAGATTCTTGTGTGCTTTTAATTGGTTGATCATCTCTTCTCTATTTTTTTTATTATAATAATTACGAAAATAATTTGAAAATAATATAATATCCATCATCACATTACTTATAACGAAAATTTAAGAAAATTTTGTATAATAGTAATATAATAACAAAATAAAAAAAAATCTTAAAAGTTAACCAAGTAGTGATAATAAACTCAAAAGCGCCTTTACTTTTCATGTAGAGTTGCATCGATGACGAGCATTTTCAACCTTTTAGGAACAAAAAAAGCTTTCATTATCCTGCAAACAACAGTAAAACCATACGCGGTGTGCGTAGAATTCCAAAGCTTTGAATTCTTCCCAAAGAAAGAAATTAAAGCAAAGTAATCTCGGACACGTGACAACAGCCGCACGAGTCATGGAAAAAGCTCATGCTTTGCCATCCTACCAACTGCAAAATGCTGATGTCATAGATACACACTACATAACCCTTAAAATCTTTGACCGCTCCAGAGTTTTCGTTTTCACCTCAGTTGTAAGGACATTTTTACCCTGCGTTAATTATTTTTCACCCAATCCTACCCCTATCACCTATAAGAGATTCTAATCTGACGTTCCTCATTATTTTTGGATAATAATGAGCCTGAGCCGTGTGGTGGGCAGGTCAAGAAGATGAAATCCTTTAGATGGGAATTTGATCCTACTAGGGCTGGGTCCTACAAGTTTCGACATTTAAGGAGTAGTTAATCTGATGGGATAAGGTTAATTTGGGAAAATTAAATATTTACATAAGAGGACGATGAGTCCATTTCTTCGTATACAGAATGTTTTGACGGTTTTAACCTTGGCCGAAACAGCGTTGTACTTAGCCAGCATTAGTACCATCTACCACCGTCTCTTTCCAGTGTTTCATTTTTCTCTCTCTCAACCGAACTAAAAAGGAACCAGAGGAGCAACTGAGAAAAACATGCCATCTCTTTCTCTCTCTCTCCATTACTGGCTTTGCGTACGGACTGGTTCTTTCTCACAAAACCCTAATTTTCAGGTCCAGACGCCTCCATAAAGTCTGCAGCTTTCAAAATGTGCATTAAAAGCTTGCATTTTTCTGTCTGAATCACCCTTTAATGCTTTCACCTTCAACTCCCCTTTTCTTTGGTTTTGTTTCTCTGCCATGTTTTGCACACCATTTTGACTTCAAAAACTCGTTTTATTATTTAACTAATATTCTTCGACTTCAACTTCTCCATTTCCATTGAATCACACCCCTCTGTAGCTTTCTTCGACACTCCAGGTATCTGATTCCATTACCATCTGCCGTCAGAGTTCTCTTGACTTTCGCAGGCTTAGAAACTGGGATATATTCAACAAACAGACTATAAAAATGCTTTCCTTAATGGTGATATTCATGAAGTGATTCACATATTGATGCAACCTGAAGGGTTTACTTTCTCAATTTCCAGCTCATGTACGCAAATGCAATAAGACTCTTCATGGCCTCAAACAGGCTCCCCGAGGCCTGGTATAATAAGCTGACCGAACTATGCCTTTCATGCTTGGGTTTTGTCAATGCTCAGTTTAATAATGCAATTTTACACAAGCAAAATTTTTAATTTGCAAGGTCCTGGACAGAGTCAGAATATATACAGAGCTCTATCTTAGGCATGAGCGGAACACATTTGCTACAAACTTTGTTCTAAGAACTGCACATGAGTCTCCCTCGTTGCCTATCTTATGGTGTGATAGACACCGCTAAAATAATTACAGGACATTTTTTCATCTAATTATCAACTTGTAGATCATACTTACCTGACCACTAACCTCAGCTCCATTGGTATAAAAAGAGAAGCTTAACGTCATTTTTTCCTTCGACAACTTGAGGGATTGATCAGTTGAAGAAGTTAGCAGTTAAGCTTATATACGTAGGACAAGTTAGAGATATTTTAAAGATTATTAGGGATTTTGATTTGTATTAAGATTGAGATTCTTTTTATAATTCAATTAGGATTTGCATTTGGTAAAATATGATAATAGAGTAACTACATACAATCAACTTATATAACATATATACCTCGTACAACTTGACCCAACACCAACATTATTATATAAGTACAAAAATTGAAAATAAAAAAAAATTCTAATAAATAATAGGGTAACAACACCATCAATAATATTGTGGATACACTATGTTGTATGAAATAAATTATATATATTTGTTGTATGTGTTTTATTTTTAAAATAAATGTTATTGAGTTAGTTGCATAGCTAATTCCAAAATATATACATTAATGAAACCATATCTACAATCACCCCGTATAACATAACTCATAACTCATAATTCCAACGCTTTTTACTTTAATTTAAGAGTTGAGACAAGTGTGTTAAATTAATATTATTTAAAACTAAATAACTAAAATATATAAAAATCAAAATTAAGAAGGAAAACTAATTAAGATAGTAAGGATAATTAATGATGAAATTATTCTATCAAAGCAAAACCATTCTCTAGTTTACATAGTTATTAATTTTATATATTATCATTTTCTAGTTTATTTCAACAGCCACAAGGGGTGTACAAGCGAAGTGGCAATGTTAAGAATTTATTGGTCTCCATTGGAGCGTATTTGATTAATAACAGAGAAAGATGCTGGGGATTTATGTCATATAGCCTAAATTAAGGGAGGCATTTTAAAAAATAATCAACAAGTCACTTTTTATAATTCGTCTAACCACTAACATGTGAGATGACAAAATTACCCTCAATATATATAACCCTTCTAACTCCCTGTAACATTTCATTTCAAAATCAAACAACAAACTCAACTCCCCCACACACAAATCAATCGACGCCGACGACGTAGAAGAAACAAATCGATAAGATATCAAATCAATACGATCTGACAGAAAAGATGAACAAATTGGAGGAGAAGATGAACCGTCTAGTGGAGAGGAGGAACAATTGCGGAGGAGAAAACGATATTCCTTCTTGGATTTGAGTTTTTTGGCTTGATTTTTCTTGTATTCAAGTTTTTAAACTTGAAATTGTTGTTTTGTTGTTTAAATGCATGATTTGTTGTGTTGGGATGAGTTATTGGAGTAGTTTTGATGATTTTTTATGATGCAATTATTCTGAAATCTGCTGCCAGAAAACCCAGCAGTCATTGAAAAACCATTTTCTGTGAAACAGACTGCATGTCCATATTGTCATACAGTGCGATTTGCTGAACCGTGTAGGTTTGTTGTCCTACGGGCTGCTAGTTTGGTTGCACAGACATGGGTTCAAATCAGTTGAACCGTGTGGGCGTCATATGTGCATGATGATATTGTAGGTATCGTATGACTTATTTAGTTACTTTCATTTGTTGAACGGAATATTGAGTTCGTCACATTTTTTTCCCATGACACCTTTTACCTCATGAATTGATTGGTGGACCATTCCTCTTAACTTTTTCCTTAATTAGTACCTCTAATGGAATTAGTTTTGGTCTACTGCTATAGTATTGAACAAAGAAATCAACTTAATCATTGTTTTTTAGAGTTATGAGAGGGGATCATGCTAAGTCTTTGTACACAAATCTCACCATTAAATTTCATAATACATTTTCTCATTCATAACCAAGTTTTGCATACAATAATTCTATCAATGCATCATATCTAATATCCCTTGAGATTGTCGACCCCTTGATACAACAACCCGTGTACTTATGTTCACCATTTGATTGCATATTCCAATGACCATCATAAGTACAATAATGCAAACTTTATCCATTATGTCGTAAATCCAATTGCAAAATATAAGATTATATAGAAAAACGTTAAGTTGACACAAAGTTTAAGTGTAAAACACAATTTTGGATTTTAGACCTCCAAATCGCATAGTTTCTATAGTTCAGATCGTGAGACCTGTAGTCCATAAAAGTCCAAACTGTATGATTATGCGGTCCAAACTGTCAGACCACACAGTCGTACTATCTAATTGTTGTCACCTACAGTCCAACATTCCACTTTCTTGCATATCGTGTTTTGGGTTTGAAATCGTGCAACAAATCATTCTAACTTTTATTTTCTTACAAAAAACGATTCTATCTTTCACTACTACATAACTTTCAACTATTAAAGAAACATTTTCTCAATTTTCATCCATGA